>JAWPEI010000015.1:1372500-1636977 GCA_035578085.1 Solanum pinnatisectum
AGAAAAGAATGCCATTATAGAAGCTCGTCTTGATTGTATGGATATTAGAAGAAACTTGAGTAATAACTCAGCATCTTCTTCTTCAGAAGAAGAAGGAGAGACTAATAATATAGACTTTCTTACTAATTTAAATTTAGGAAATAATAAGGCTGATTTTTTACAAAGTCTAAAAGCCTTTACTTCTCAAAAGTTTTATACAAAAATAACTCTTCTTATAGATTATAATTATAAAAAAGAATTTATTGCTCTAATCGATAGTGCAGCTGATTTAAATTGTATTCAAGAAGGACTTATCCCTTCAAGATATTTTCATAAAACTACTCATAGTTTAAGATCTGCAAATGGCAGTAAAATGAATATTGAATTTAAATTACCTAAAGCTTTTATTTGTAAAGGAAAACAATGTGTTCCTCAAAGCTTTGTTTTGGTTAAAGATATTACCAACCAAATTATTTTAGGAGTACCTTTTATAAATGATATTTTTCATCTTACATATTGGGATAATGAAAAAATAATAGGTACTTGGGATAATAAACCTTTTAAATTAGAATTTATTACTAAACCTTTTACTAGAATGTTAAATGAATTAACCTCAAAAATGATTTTAAAAAACAATCAAATGATTTTTCTTAAAGGAGAAATTAATAGTATTGAGGTTGACACTATTTTACAAAATCCTAAATTACAGGATAAAATTGCCATTTTAAAAAATCAATTTTCTATAGATATTTGTGGAGATCATCCTAATGCTTTTTGGAGCAGGAAAAAGCATGTTGTTAGTCTTCCATATGAAGATAATTTTAATGAGGATAATATTCCTACTAAAGCTAGGCCATGCCAAATGAATTCGGAATATTTAGAATTATGCAAAAAAGAGATTGAATCTCTTCTTCAGAAAAGCCTTATAAGACATTCTAAATCTCCTTGGTCTTGTACAACATTCTATGTTAATAAACATGCTGAACAAGAAAGAGGTGCCCCCAGGTTGGTTATAAATTATAAACCTCTTAATAAAGCCTTAAAATGGATTAGGTATCCTATTCCTAATAAAAAAGATTTGCTTGATAGAGTTTATGATGCTATTATATTTTCTAAATTTGATTTAAAATCAGGATATTGGCAGATTCAAATAAGCGAGTCTGACAGGTTCAAAACTGCTTTTAATGTCCCTATGGGTCAGTTTGAATGGAATGTTATGCCCTTTGGCTTAAAAAATGCTCCATCAGAATTTCAAAAAATTATGAATGATATTTTTATGCCTTATAGTAATTTCATCATTGTTTATATAGATGATATTCTTGTATTTTCAAAAAATATAGAAACTTATTTTAAACATCTTGATTTATTCAAGAAAATTATTATTCAAAATGGTTTGGTTATATCTGCTCCAAAAATGGCTTTATTTCAAACTAAAGTAAGATTTTTGGGTCATCATATAGAAAAAGGAAAAATTAGTCCTATTAATAGAAGTATTGAATTTGCTTCTAAGTTTCCTGATAAAATTACTAATAAAACTCAATTGTAGAGATTCCTTGGTAGTCTCAATTATGTAGCACCTTTTATAAAAGATTTAACCCTTGATACAACTATCTTATATGATAGACTTAAAAAAAATCCTAAAGCATGGTCAGATGATCATACTGAAGCTGTTAAAAGGATAAAAGATAAAGTTAAAAACCTTCCATGTCTTACTTTGGCAAATCCTAATTGGGAAAAGACAGTAGAAACAGATGCCTCAGATATAGGATTTGGAGGTGTTCTTACTCAGTATTGCCCTGATAATAAACGCCATTATATTGTACAATTTTATTCTGGGAAATGGAATCCATCTCAGAAAAATTATGCCACAGTAGCTAAAGAAATCTTAGCTATTGTGAAAAGTGTTTTAAAATTTCAAGGTGATCTTTATAATCAGAAATTTATAGTAAAAACTGATTGCCAAGCAGCTAAGTTTATGTTTAATAAAGATTGTAAACATGATGTTTCTAAACAAATGTTTACGGATAATAGCGTTACTAGCACCATTTGATTTTGATATTGTTTATAAAAAAGGTGAAGATAATAGTCTTCCCGATTTTCTTACTAGAGAATATTTAAATTAATCATAAATGTCGTTCTTTTCAGGTATGAGACCTTCATGGCCCCCTACAAGGGGAAGAGGTGGAGGACGAAGCAATAGAGGAAGGGGAGGTAATATCCTAGCCCAAATGGGTAATAAGACATTGGTGGCAGCATCTAGCTCGTCAAACCAGGCAGCGTCTAGCTCATCAAATACAGGTGGTTTGAATATAAATCACCCAATGTATAAAGAATTCATGGATTTTATAAAATCTAAGCAAAATCAGGAGGATATTCCAAGGACATACTCAACTGTAATATCAGAAGAAGAAAATATAGAAGTCTTTGATATAAATGAGAGAAAGGAAGTTATACTTCTTTTAGAAAATCATGATTTAAGATGGAGAGATGACCCATGGCACTTAATGAATAGGTATTTGGATACTGATGCATTTATACTATGATTTGCATACAAATGCAGGATGCATTACGAGATGATACTCTCAGCAACAGGGTCAGCTGAATTTCAACATTTTTACCCTGCTAATACTAAAAAAGTTTATAACTTTTCCAAGATGATTATAAAAAGAATTCTTTCTCCAGAAGAATGGGGAATGAGTCCTTTAAAAGAAAAGGATTATATCCATCCGGAACAAAAAATTACAGTAAAATATAATTACTGGGATTATGTGGATAGCTTTAATAAAGCTTTATTATATGAGAATGCTAATAAAAAGCATTTGTGGTTCATAAAAATCTGTTCAAATATTTATACACAGGATATTCCAAATTGGTTTTGCAAATGGTGGATGTTATATGGTCCATTTATAAAAATTTTACCAGAAAAATACAAGCAGTTATACTTGGAATGGGTAGATATCTCTTCCAAACTTATAAGCATGGAGAAAGATAATATCTTTTTCGAAGGGATGTCAGTTATGTATTTTTTCATAGAATTTTCTATCCCATGGATAATGAAATGGACTATGGAAGTCAGTACTACTCCAGAAGGATTTCCGTGTTTACAAAGGACTTTTCATACAAAGTTTTGGAGTAAGCTAATAAGCAAGGATCTTGATGGCAAAATACATGGCCAGGAAATATTAGATTTAATAAATGTAATAATTAGTAAATATCAGGTTAAGGAAATTTCTACACCACAAGATCATAATCTTAGTCCTTTTAAACAAATTGCAAGAAAAGTTCAAATGAAAAAAGGCATAATGTCCAAGTCTGAAATAATAGCTTTATACATGGAAGAAGCAAAGAAAGACTTGATGAAGAATCTAGATATAGAAATTGGAGATGATATGTCAATGACCTCGGCCAGTCACACAAATAATGATGATGAAATGTGCTTGGCAGGAGAAGGCCAAAGTGAAGATGAAGAAATCGATATTGATGCTCTTTTCATGAAGTTTCAAGAGCAAGTAGAAGAATCTTCTTCAGACAAAACCAAGAGCAAAGGCAAGGAAAAGATATGAAGACAAATGCATAAAATGCCAATAAACTTTAATAAAGTTGTTATCTTTAATAAAGATTATTCATCTTTAATAAAGATGGATAGTGGCCATTTAAAGTTTGTCGGCCACATGAAAGTTGTGTGAAGGCCATAGGGGTGTGTCGGCCTTATCTTTTTATTATTGGCCAATGTAAATTGTGTGGGCCATTGTGTTTTTACATTTTTACCCTTCTAGACCTCTATATAAGGAGGCTTGTGTTTTAGTTTGGAGGCAGGTTTTAGAAAACCCCCTCTCTCTCTCTCTCTAAAATATTATCTTTGTAAAATATTTCCGAGTTTGAATAAAAAATTTCCAATTTGGTCTGCATAATTTTGGAGTTTGTTTACAGGTACTATTTCTTTTCTTTTACTTATTCCTTGTGTTGTTGTTACATAGCCTAATGATAGGCTAAATTGTTGTGTTGAACTATATCATACTAGATTATTATAATTTAATGGAATTGTAACTATAAAAGATGGTTTAAATAGCTGAAATTAAGGTCTAATTAAAGGAAATTTTAATATAGTATTAAAAGACTGTTACGTTGATCCGTTGGATTATCCTGAAAAGGACGGACCCGGATGTATCCATTGGATTACCCTATGTTGTGGGCGGACCCGGTAGAAAACCGTTGGATTTCCCAAGGGCGGACCCGGATACGGTGAAAGTCTTTGAGTTACTATGTTGAAAAATCCTTTGAATTTGTAAAAGACCCTTACAGTAGGCTGGGCGATCCGTTTTCTTATGGTATCAGAGCCATGGAATTATAGTAATTATAGGTGGTATAGTTCAACACTTTTTAAATATGAATATCATAAAGAAGAAGTCTACTGTTAAAAACAGTAGAAAAGAAGAATATGATATACCGCAACAATTGGATCTACTTAATAAGTGGACTATTCCTAAGATCTCACCCAGAATTATATATCAATTGGGAACTTTTGAGAAACTTGGTTTAAAACAGGTGGTGAAAACCACTGAAGAAACTATTACGATTGATAATGATCATCAAACTTTTAGACTTATATCCGAGACCGATCTTGCCCCTTATAGGGATACATACAGATTTATGCATATTGGCTTGGTTCAGGTGGCGTTTAAGCCCCTTACCTTGCGTGGACTACCTGAAAGTTTTATAGCAGCTTTACGTGATGGTAGAAATCATAATTGGAAAAAGTCTCTAATAGGGACTATTCAAACTAGTCTAGCTTATGGACCAGTTTATTTTAATGCTTATCCTAATTTGCAGATTTCTTTGCAGGATGAGAATTCATTAAGTTCTCTTATGTTAAATGTTAAACTTCATGGTTATGATTATATGCCAGGCACTGAAGTCGTTTGTATTTGTTATAGAATTTATTATAAATTATTGCATACTTTAAATCCTATGTGCAAAATAATTGATTTTAAAAATGAAACTATTTTAATAGAAACTAATTTTGGGAAATCTAGAGTGGTAACTCGAAGACCGATTAAGTGGGAAGAGATTAATTTCCCACAAGAATTAGTTTCTATTAAAATAGTTTCATTTTTAAAATCAATTATTTTGCACATAGATTTAAAGTATGCAATAATTATAATAAATTCTATAACAAATACAAACGACTTTCGATACTGTATATAATCATTATTATTATTATTATTATTATTATTATTATTATTATTATTATTATTATTATTATTATTATTATTATTATTATTATTATTATTATTATTATTATTATTATTATTATTATTATTATTATTATTATTATTATTATTATTATTATTATTATTATTATTATTATTATTATTATTATTATTATTATTATTATTATTATTATTATTATTATTATTATTATTATTATTATTATTATTATTATTATTATTATTATTATTATTATTATTATTATTATTATTATTATTATTATTATTATTATTATTATTATTATTATTATTATTATTATTATTATTATTATTATTATTATTATTATTATTATTATTATTATTATTATTATTATTATTATTATTATTATTATTATTATTATTATTATTATTATTATTATTATTATTATTATTATTATTATTATTATTATTATTATTATTATTATTATTATTATTATTATTATTATTATTATTATTATTATTATTATTATTATTATTATTATTATTATTATTATTATTATTATTATTATTATTATTATTATTATTATTATTATTATTATTATTATTATTATTATTATTATTATTATTATTATTATTATTATTATTATTATTATTATTATTATTATTATTATTATTATTATTATTATGCTTGATCTTTGACTGGGCGGACTACCGCCAGGTCCTTGATCCTGTAAAGATGGTATCAGAGCCAAGAACTTTTCATGGAATATATTTGAGAAAGAGGTGAACTATTCGACATAGATTTTAATCTTTCACCCATGGATCAGGAGATACAAGTACTAAAAGTACTAGACTAGAAGAGGTAGATATACCTCATAATCTTGATTTGTTAAACAAATGGACGATTCCTAAAGTCCCTATTAAAACTATATATGATTATGGTTGGTTTGATAAACTTTCTTCTAAACAATTGATAAAAACAACTGAGCAGTCTCTTGCTTTAAATTCTTCTGAACAGACTATTCGCTTATTGAATGATCGAGATGTGATTTTTTATAAAAATCAATATAATTATTTGCATATTGGTATGGTTCAAATTGCCTTTAAACCTTTGACTCTTAAAGGGTTGCCAGAGACTTTTTTAGCCGCTCTTCGTGATGCTAGAAATTTAAATTTCCGACAGTCTCTTATGGGTTCGATAGAATCTACGGTGGCCTATGGTCCAGTTTATTTCAATACGCAACCTAATTTATAGTTATCTCTTACGGATGCGAATATTCTCGATGCTCTAACATTAAATGTTAAAACTCATGGTTACAACTATGCGCCTGGTTCGAAACTTATTTGTTTATCTTACCGAATTTATTTTAAATTATTATCTACTCTTAATCCTAGATGTAGTTTATATGATATTTCTAATCAAACTATTTTGGTGGAGACCAATTTCGCAAGGTCCAAGGTCACTACTAGAAGACCTATTAAGTGGGAAGAAATAGATTTCCCTACTTCGTGGACTCTAAATTCGGTTATACCCCCAAATCAGTTAACCGATGCTGTTACTAATTCTGATTTTTCTCATATTTCTCAAAATCCCGATGGAAGGATTAATATCCAGTTTTCAGATAATAGCTACGCGCCTCATAGACAGTCTTTTAATGAAAGCAGGCTCATGTCTTCTTTAAGTATGAATAGACATTCTTTGTCTAGTCGTAGACTTTTGCCTGCAATGCACCATATTTCTCCAATTGATCCAATTTATGGTCCAGCTCGAGATCGCGCTGCTTCGTTACATACTATTGGTTCTGATGGGAACTCTGTGGTCGAAAAGGTAAGGATCGACCCGAAAACCAATATAGTGCAGGTGAATAATGATGGCCATGACAAGGATATTCCTTCAGCTTCTGAAATGGAGTTTGATTTAAACGATTCTTAATGATTCCACACCAAATTGATTTTAGTCGAGTTCTTTGGCAGAAAACATATTCAAAAAGAATTTTTTGATGAAAAATGGAATCGGTTTAAAACATGGTTCTTTGATGCTTATAGCAAAGAAGATTTAAATTGTATTTCTCAAGAGTTTTATGAAACTTGTGCTTTGCATAATCAAATTATGTATTTTGTTCCTTGGTTTATAACCACCTATTTACCGTTATATATCAACGTTGTTGAAAGGACTTATAAAGATGGGAATGGTAACTTGTTAAAAGCTATATACCCTCCTCAGTCATCTTTTGTTTTACCAAATAATACTGGTATTACTTTCTCAGCTTTTCAAAAATTCATTGATGAAGATATTGCTTCAATCAGTATTAATGAAATTAATAAATTGATTACTCAAAACAATTATTTAAGTCTTTATGTTAAAGTGTTAGGAGAGCATATAAGTTCTCTTGACAAAAAACTAGATGATTTAACTATTTTAATAAAAGATATTAAGGCTGATATAGTCAAAACGAGTTTTAAAGAAAAAACTGATATTGCTTCTACTTCGGAAAATACTCCTACAGTAGTCTCTACTTTTATTCAAAGACCTATTGAGGTTTCTGATTTTAAACCAACTTCTTTAAAAAATTTAGAAGATCTTCTAAGCGAAAAATTTGCAAATCTAGACATTGGAGAACTTGCGGCTAAGAAGCTTGCTGGATTAAATTTTGGTCCTATGGATTTATCACAAGATTTTGTTGATAAAACAGGTGATTCATCAGAAGTTAATAAACTCAGGGGCTATCCAAAGAAAAATAGCAGCTACGCTACCAAACCTAGTATGAATACATACTACTATCCTCGTCCAACTCCTCAAGATGTCTTAATTGAAGAACGTGATTGGAATCAGACTAATACGTCTTACAGTGGTTCCGAAATTTATGAATGGAATCTAGATGGGTTAACGGTCGACGATTAACCATTATGGTACATCGAATCTTGATGTATTCAACTATTTGCAAAAGTGTTAAAAACACGGATAGAGCGATCTGCAAGATGATTGTGCGGAGTTTCTGGTCGACTTAGAGGATGGTGGGATAATTATCTTACCACCAGAAAGCTTGGTTATTAATGCTATAGCCGACGATGAAGGAGTTGATAACTTGGGAATGGCTTTGGTAAAAAGCAGAGAAGATCTTTTTACACCTTGATTCTTACTATTTTGGAACATTTCAATGGTAGGTTTACCCGGCATGAGGACGATGAAACGCATGCTAAGCGGTCTTAGATGTCAATCTTTGGCTTATTTTAGATGGTATAAAGATACTTATATGAGTAGGGTTATGGAATTACCGAAAATAAGTTTGAATATTGGAAAGAAAAATTCATTGTGGACTTCCTCCTCTTTTTGCGAGCAGGTTAGAAAAACTCTAAGAGGAAATCAGTTGATATACCATATGCTACATTAAGCTATGGAAAAATTATAGGAGTATGTACAGGAAGGATTAAACACATGTAATGAACTTAAAATGGCAAAGCGACTTAAAATGGATAAGTGAAAGAACGATCTCGATTGGGAGATTTTTGTGAACAATTTGGTTTACCTAATCCCACACCTAAGAAGGATGATTATTACAGATCGTCAAGAAGCGAAGAATCTTGGGAAAAAGGAGAAGATCTAAGCGAAGACATAGATCTAAGGAAGATCGAGAGGCTAGAAAAAGCCATCGTAAATCTAAAAGATTTACTAAAGATAGATCGGAAGAGATCTTTCTAAAGTAAAATGTTACAAGTGTGGTAAACTTGGGCATATTGCTCCTAATTGCAAGTTAAACAAGTTGAAAACTTTGGAACTTGAAGATGACACTTATGGAAAGGTATATAGTTTGTTATACATACAGTTCGGAAGAAGACTATGAATCGATTCGAGTTCGAATATCGAATTATTTGATTCCTATAATTCGATAATAATTGTACTAATGCTTGTAATACTTGTCGAGGCGATAATTGCAGTGCGAGGAAGATGAGATTTACAAACTCAATCGCAATTCCAAGATTTTAATTTAAATCGATCACTACGATAATGTGATTGAGCTTTTGAAGGAAGTCACCGATAGTAGGCCGTGAAAAAATTATTAATTTGGTGTTTCAAATGAAACTAGTACTTCAAAATTATTGAAAAAGCGAAATCTGATTTAAATGAATTTCATTATGAAAGTCCTACTCTTTAAAAGTGGTAGAAGATCGTATTGCCAAAAAACATAATTTTATTAAAAAGGATTCCTCTTTTGATGATTTAAAAATTGAGGTTGAGAATTTGAAAAAGGAAATTAAGGCTCTTAAACAGAGCCAGTTAATTTGTGATCACGTATTACTCAGTTGAGATTAATAATAATGATGAAGATCAATTTTCAAAAAATAAAGGAAAGCATGTTGAAGGTGAAAATCTTGACTTGATAGTCTGATCTAAACAAGATTCGTTTTAGGAATGATGCAGATTATTCTGACACATAAATGGTATATTAAATGTACTATTTTGATTGATAATAACTTTTCTATAACTAACATTGCTATGATAGATAGTGGTGCGGATGTTAATTTGTATTCGGGAAGGTTTAGTGCCAACTAAATACTTTCAAAGACGACTCATTTGGTTAAATCGCCTCGGTCACGCTCTAGATATAGAGTATAAGTTATCGAACGTCAAGATTTGTCAGAATAAAGACTGCATTCCACAGTAATACTTTCTGGTTGAAAATCAGTTAAACACTCCAATTATATTGTGAACTCCTTTTATAAATGCAATTTATCCTTTCACGAGAATCGATGCAAAGGTTTCTCAGCAAATTACAAGGATAATGATATTCATTATTCCTTTGTTACAGATCCGGTAACAAGAGATATTAATGCATTAATAAAAATGAAGCAGAGCCATATGGACTCATTACAATTGGAATTATTCAGTATGAACATTGAAGATTCTATGAAATCTACTAAGGTAAAGGAAAAGATCAAATTGATTTCTGAGCAGATGGCTGTAGATATTTGTCTGAGATCATCCTAGCGCTTTTTGGGATCGCAAAAAGCATATTGTGACTCTTCCATATGAAGAAGGATTTGTAGAGGATGATATTCCTACGAAATCCCGGCCCTGTCAAATGAATGCAGAGTTAGTAGATTTCTGCAAAAATGAGATTGATAATCTATTACAAAAGGGTTTGATAAAACCTTCTAAGTCTCCTTGGTCTGCTGACCTTCTATGTTAATACTTATTCTTTGAAAGGGAAAGAGGTGTTCGAGTTGGAGATTAACTACAAACCTTTAAATAAACACTTAAAATGGATCGGTATCCTATTCCTAATAAAGAGATTTATTATCTCGATTATATGATGCCAATATATTTTCAAAATTTGATTTAAAATCGGGATATTGGCAAATCTGATTTTTAAAGAACATTCGTATAGAAGCCTTTTAATGTCCCATTCGGACAATACGAATGGAATGTCATGCCTTTTGGTTTGAAAACGCTCCTTACGAATTTGAGAAAATAATGAATGATATTTTCAACCCTTATATGGAATTTATTATTGTCTATATTGATGACATTCTAGTATTTTCTAAAACTTTTGAATTACATATCAAACATCTTGATATTTTCAAAAAGGTTGTGATACAAAATGGATTAGTTATTTCTAAACCAAAAATGAGTTTATTTCAAACAGATATTCGTTTTCTAGGACATCAAATTTGTCAAGGAAAGATTACTCCCATTCAAAGAGCCATTGATTTTGCTGACAAATTTCCTGATGTTATTACAGATAGAACTCAACTACAGAGGTTTCTGGGGAGTTTGAATTATATTTCTCCATTCTATAAACATCTTTCTCGAGATTTAGCTCCATTATATGACAGGATGAAGAAAGATAATAAGTCTCTTTGGAATGAGACTCTTACCAATTTGGTAAAGGATATTAAGCGGCAAGTGAAATCACTACCCTGCTTAGCTCTAGCCAACCCTGCTTGGCAAAAGATTATTGAGACAGATGCGTCTAATATTGGATATGGAGGAATTCTTAAACAGATTAATCCTCATGATAAGAAAGAATATTTGATTAGATTTCATTCTGGGAAATGGAACGAAGCCCAGAAGAAGTATCGACGATGGCACATGAAATGCTAACCATTGTTAAATGCGTTCTCAAATTTCAGGACGATTTATACAACCAAAAGTTTTTGATAAAAACTGACGCTCAATCAGTCAAATTTATGTTTGACAAAGATTTTAAGCACGATGCTTCAAAATTAATATTCGCCAGGTGGCAAGCACAGTTAGCCCCTTTTGATTTTGATATTCAGTATAAGAAGGGAGTTGATAACTCGTTACCCGATTTCTTATCCAGGGAATATATTCAATAAATTATGTTTTTTAGAACTTTTTTAGATGATGATACTCTCATTTCTATATTGAGGGTGCTTTAAACCTTGCCTAGGGATATGAAAAATCATATTATTGAAATAATTGTAGATGATATCATGAAGGAAGAATTTCCTCATATTCAAATAGCATACTATTCAGATGATGATTATTTATTCGAATATTTTTGAATGATAACGGAAAAATGCTATGTTTGCAGGATGGATCCACCTTGGGTTCACATCAAAGGAAGAGGAAGGGGAAGAACAGCCCCTAGCAGAGGCAACTATGGTTCCTATGGAACTAGATCATCACAAGGATCTTCATACAGATCTGACTCAAATTCCCGAGTTATCTGACGGGAAGAAAAGCGGTACTTAATAAAGAACCGCGTCTCAAGAAGAATCTTCGTCGATTCCACGACAATTGGTAAGTTTGGAAGATATTCCAAAAGATAGTCCATTATACGCTCATATGCAGGCCTATACGGAAGGAAAGAAGCAAAAGGATACTTTTGTTTCAATAATAAAGAGGATTACGATGATATCAAGTCCTATGAAAAATTGCAAAAGAGAAATGATATTTCTCTTAGAAAACTCAGATTCTGAGAGAAAAGATGAACCTTGGAAAATATTCCAAAGATACCTAGTGGAGGATTATATTTTCCGAGAGTCATATAAGACTCGATCTTACTATGAAGAGATCTTAATGAGTGCAGGAAGTGTTGAATTTCAACTTGCTGAGTAATAATAATGAAAAGGTTATAACTTTTCTAAATTCATTATTAAGCAGTTATATCTGCTTTGAAGAGTAGGGTATGTCAACCATGAAGGAAAGGCGGATAAGTCTTGGAAATACTAAAATGAATTATACATATTGGGATTATATCAGCGTTCGATATAGGGCTACACTACAATAACGACAAACACAAACATACTTGGTTTGTCAAAGTATGTCTTGAAGATATTCGCGATACAATTCTAATTGGTTTATCAAATGGTGGTCATACCACGGTCCCACTACTCAGTTTTACGGAACCATTTTAACATTATATAAAGAATGGAATAAGGTTTCTCGGATCTTAGCAGTTATATCACGAAGATCATGTATCTTTGGATAGAAAGAATAGATCAAATCTATTTTCATCGAATTTTCAATACCATGGATTCACAAATGGACTCCGGAAGTTGGATTTAGTAGCGAAGAAAATATTCCTTGTTTATACAGAACTTATTATAATAATTTCTGGGATAAACTTCTAAAAATAGATCCTAAGACCAAACAATTAGTTGGTCAAGAGCTTATAGACTCTATTAAAGAAAGATTGAAGAATACAAAGGATTCATCCTAAGAAAATTATTGAAGATAATTGATCCAGACATATTGCTAGGTGATTTCCTTCCAAGAAGGTGATAAAGAAAAAATGATTCAAGACTATACGGAAGAAGTAAGAAAAATTTACTTCTAACAATAACTCGAGATAGATAAATCGGACACCTCGATGCAAAGTGAAACTAGCGATGTGGATGATTCGCGGCGAGTCGGAACATATCTGTCGACCCTTTGAATTACAAGAGGCGGAAGATTTTTTGCTGCAAATGAAAGCCTTAGAAAAAGGCAAAAATGTGAAGGAAGTATAAACATGTGAAGACATGTGAAGAAGAAGACCCACTCAATAGTAAAAACACTGTTGAAACAGTAGATTTACTGTTTAGGGACCCAGATGAGGGCCCTCTTTGTACTGTACATAGATGCTTTATGTTTTCTTATTTTTCTATATAAGTCATAGCTTAGTTGGAGGAGAGGCATTAGAAAAATTTTAGCTCTCTCTCTTTTTGTTTTCCCTTTTGTGTTGAAGTTTGTTTTTTTGTGTAATCGGAGTACTGTTCCGACCTTCATATATAAATAAATCGGTCAGTTATTCAGAGTTCTTTGAATCGTGAAGACAATTGTCCTTTATAAGGTAATTAATTTCTTTTTAGTCTTATATTTAGTAAGTGTCTCCTAGCCAGGACTATGTCCGGCTAAAGATTATCTATGTCGAATAACTAACTTCTCTCCTATATAGACCACGAACGGATCTAAGCTCTATTTAAATATAAAAGAATTTTAGTATGGCTTTTCGACTTGGTTCCGAGATCGAGGCACAGTCGAATCTAGCACTACTCTTATTGGCTTTGTCTTAGTGACTCCACGGCGGTAGTGGTTTTGGCACGAAAAATGTGTTTTGATAAGTAAGGCGCTTCATGCCGGTATGAGTGCCTTGCTATCAAAACACATTTTTCGAGCTAAACCACTGGCTAATGGAATCACTAAGACAAAGCCAATAAATAGTGCTAGATTCGGCGTGCCTCGATCTCTGAAGTCGAAAAGCCATACTAAAATTCTTTATATTTAAATGGAAGCTTAGATCGTTAAATGTCTATGGAGAGAAGTTATGACCGACATAGATAATCTTTAGCCTGACATAGTCTGACTAGAGAAACTTACTAAATATAAGACTAAAAGAAATTAATTACCTTATAAAGGCGATTGTCTTCGCGATCAAGAACTCGAATAATCGACATTTATTATATATGAAGGAACGATACTCGTTACAAAAACAAACTTCAACACAAAGGAAAACAAAGAAGAGAGGAAACTAAATTTTACGATGCTCTCCTCGACAAGCTATGACTTATATGAAAATGAAAACATAAAGCATCTATGCGATACAAAGAAGGCCCTCATCTGAGTCCCAAGCGATAAATCTGCTGTTTCAGCGATGTTTTCTTGTTGAGTGGTCTTCTTCTTCACATGTCTTCACATGTTTATGCTTCCTGCATTTTTGCCTTTTCTAAGGCTTTCATTTGCGGCAAAATCTTCCGCTCTTGTAATTCGATGGCGATAATCGACTCCCTCTGCGAATCATCCACATCGCTTCTGATTTCGCATTGCGACAGTGTCTGTTATCTATGCGAGTTATTGTTAGAATAATTTTTCTTTACTTCGAATAGTCTTGAATCATTTTTCTTTATCACCTTCTGAAGAAATCCGCTGCAATATGTCGGACTGATTATCTTCAATAATTTTCTTAGGATGAATCTTTATTCTTCAATCCTTTCTTTTAATGTCTATAAGCTCTTGACCAACTAATTGTTTGGTCTTAGAATCTATTTGTAAGTTTATCGAGAATTATTATAATAAGTTCATAAACAAGGAATATTTTCTTGCTACTAAATCAACTTCGAGTCCATTTAATCCATGGTATTGAAAATTCGATGAAAAAATAGATTTGATCTATTCTTTCTATCCACATACATGATCTTCGTGATATAATCTGTTAAGATCTGGAGAAACCTTATTCCATTCTTTGCTATAATGTTAAAAATGAATCCGTAAAAATACAGTAGTGAGACTGTATGACCACCATTTGATAAACCAATTAGGAATTGTATCGATGAATATCTTCAAGACATACTGACAAACCAAAATGCGTTGTGTTTGTCGTTATTGTGTAGCCCTATATCGAAATAACTGATATAATCGATATGTATAATTCATTTAATATTTCCATGACTTATATGCCTTTCCTTCATGGTTGACATACCGATCTTCGGCGATATATCTGTTTAATAATGAATTTAGAAAAGTTATAACCTTTTCATTATTATTACACATATTTGAAATCTTGAGTGCTGCTCCCGTACTCATTAAGATCTCTTCATAGTAAGATCGAGTCTTATATGACTCTCCGGAAAATATAATCCCTCACTAGGTATCTTTGGAATATTTTCAGGTTCATCTTTTCTCTGTAAATCTGAGTTTTCTAAGAGAAATATCATTTTCTTTTTGCAATTTTCATAGACTTGATATCATCGAGAATCTCTTTGTATTGAAACAAAAGTATCCTTTGCTTCTTTCCTTCGATAGGCTGCATATGAGCATATAATGGACTATCTTTGGAATATCTTCCAAACTTACCAATTCTTGTGAACTTGACGAAGATTCTTCTTGAGACGCGATTCTTTATTAAGTACCATTTTTCTTCCGTCGTATAACGGGAATTTGAGTCGAAGATCCTTGTGATGATCTAGTTCCATAGGAACCATAGTTGCCTCTCGCTAAGCTGTTCTTCCCTTCCTCTTTGATGTGAACCCAAGGTGGATCCATCCTGCAAACATAGCATTTTTCCGTTATCATTCTGAAAAATATTCGAATAAATAATCATCATCTGAATAGTATGCTATTTGAATATGAGGAAATTCTTCCTTCATGATATCATCTTGACAATGTAGGTAACGATTCTTTAATTTCATGCTAGACTTCTAGACATTTCATTTAATGTTTTATAAATAAATTATTTATATATATATATATATATATATATATATATATATATATATATATATATATATATATATATAAAATCTCTACTAAATTCTTTTGTTTATCTTTATTAGTTTCTAGCTCTTAATTTCTTCTAGAAGAGCTTATTGAATTATGGGGATACACCTATACTGGGTGAAATATTCTTAAGGATAGTGTTTGACACAACACAAGCTTTGGTGAATTTCTTACAAGTACCCGTAGAGAAGGTATTTTCCATAAGATTTTCAACCGCCTTTGATGTATGTGACACGATATAGTAAATTTTGAATCAATTTCCATGCCTGATTTGGTTTCTTTATGAAGATATGTATTATATTTGAATTATTCTTAGAAGTATATCACCCTAAATATAAAGAAATTAAAGAATTTTATATATTCATAAGTAAAGTGATCAAAAGGACATATATCAAGTAACTATATATTATGTATAATTATTCATATATAGTAAGGATTCAAATTAGATTTTATTAATAAATAAGGAATGAAACTAAAAAAGGAAAAACGATAAAGCTTGAAACAAAATTGTGTACTCTATTCTCAATAATCACGACTCTCTAGAAGTAGAACTCAAAATTTAAAGTAGATTACAAAAAACACCAAATCTAGAGTGTGTGTGTGTGTGTGTATAGCCTAACAAACACCAAATTCTTCAGCAAAATTACAAAGAAAGTGAGTTTTCATACTTCCACATTCTATTTATTTGTTCTTGTTTCTTCTCTTTGTTTGTGTTGTGTCGTGATGAAAATCCATTCATGTTTTGATAAAGCATAGGTTTTTCTTGGTTTTTTCTGAAACTTTTTGGATTCTTCTAGCATTCTATTAGCCAATTTTTTCCTAAACTGATTGTTCCTTCATTTAATTCAGGTTGAGAAGAGAGATACGTTGGATCCAGTCTCATTTTGCTCTTACAATGAAAGACAATGATGATGTCATGGTGAGTTAGATACTTTCAAAATTTTATTTTATTTTTTTGATATTTCGCCTTTTATTCACTTTTTCTTCTACACCTTGACCTAGCAAGTGTTATTTGCTTTAGAAAAATGATTGTTTATTTCTCCTATCATAAATTTGAGATCATTTTTAATTTATGTCTTTTATCTCTCATTTGATAGTAGGGCAAACCTCTCTTGATATATGTAAGAAATAATCTTATGTTAATCATCATCATCATAATATACAAAAATTTGGTAGCCCCAAATTTAAAGTTGAAATAAGAAATTATTCTTGAAAATTTGAAGGATTATTTCACCATTCATAAAAAAAATTCTCTTCCATTAGTTGATTAATTTTAACTTAACAAGAAAATATATAGTCTAATAAATACAAATAAAGATATAAAAATTGCACTTTAAATCATCTAATGATGAAAGGATAACATGATAGGACACTTTGGTTTCTCCTTATTAAATTTTGTCCTATGGACAAGTTGAGAATGATTAGATTTCATTTCTTTTGACTAATATCTATTAAATGTTTCGAAATTGCTTTCATCTTTCAACACTTATTATTGTATTAACTCTTAGGTCTACATTCATCTGACCAATTCAAGTTAATTTATCCAAGTATTCTTGTTGACATTTACTTTAGTTACTACAATAATTTTTAATATAATGAACTGTCTAGGTTTAAAATAAATATGAAATTTAATTATTTATTAGGTTGTTTAAGTTGTTGAGAAATTCTAGCTTTTGGAATTTTGAATTGCAGATTTTCTGCATACAGTGTGGTCAAATTGTCTATTTTAACCCCTCCTATCCTTAATAAAATTATTGAGAGTATTTCAATCAATTCTTTTCGCTCCCCAGTTTTTAAAAACGACAAAAATGGTATCAAGAACTTTATTGATCTTATAGGATATGTGAGTTTTTTTCAAAGAACTATCATATCGCTTTTAACTAGTAAGGGCTATGCCTTTTAACCCGCCAGGGCTACTTTTAACCCAAAAGAGCTATTTTTCAGCCCATTTCAACCCTATTTTCAGCCCATGTTTTTTTTCAACGCACAATCTATTTTCAACCACTATTTTACTCTAAAAAATGGCAAACAAAAGTCTCTTTTTGAACAGACATAACTATCAAATTTGGTCGGTGAGAATAAAACCATAATTTGAAACTTATGTGGTATTTGATGTTGTGATGGAAAAAAAATCCTTACAACTATATTTTGAAAATCCTACAAAAGGTCAGAGTAATATACTTTCAAAAGAGATTTTAGACACAACAAGGTTATTGAAGGCATTTTTAAGCACAAGGCCAAAAGAATAAACAGAAGAAATTTTTAAAGTTAAATAACAATTAACAGAATTCATCATCAACTGTCAGAGCAAAAATTAAAGAGGAGCATTTTTTCAATTGCAATAACTAAAGCAAAGGAGAAGTGTTGAATTTTACTTTAGTTATTGTAATAATATTAATAAAATAAATTTTCTAGGTTTAGGATAAATTTGAAATTTAAATTTCTATAAGGTTGTTTTAGTTGTTGAGAATACTAGTTCTTTTTAATTTTGAATTGCAAATTTTATGCATATTAATTGGCTATTTAAATCCCTTCTATGTTTAACAACATTATTGAGAGTATTTCAACCAATTCCTTTTGCTGCCCCATTTAAAAAAAACACCAACAATTCTTAGCTTGATGAATTGTATATCAAACAACCTTCTCATCCCTTTTCTGAAAACATGGAGAATCCTAGGATTTGAAAATTTGAATAGTAATATTTGTTTGAAACAATCCCAACTTTTGGCAAACTTGTGCTTCTTCAATTCCTAGAGGTTGGAGGAATCATAATTATGACATATTTGCTAAATCAATTTATAAAAATATTTGTTCAACAGAGATTAAAATTCAATGAACAAGTTTTCAATTGATGAGTATACAAAATCATAATTGTGAAAAGGTAGTGTAACTTTTGCTTAAAGTTTTGAATGATCTATGCAATTCTAAAAGAGGTTCTAGTGATACTAACAACTTCATCCTTATATCTTCACCAAAGAAAGTTCGTAAGATAAAATTCAACACCGACTTCACCAAAACCATTTTATTTATCAGTTGTTTTCCAAATTCTTCACAAAATTGAAGCAAACAAACTAGCTAGTTCCACGAATAAGAAGAGAAACAATAAAGAAAAGGATTCGTTAATTTTTATTTGGGTTTTAGTACAACTGGGGAGGATGTTGGATAACTCAAGATTTTTTGTAGAAGATGCATGACTGAAAATGACATAACAGAAATATCTTTGAAAAAAGTTTGTTTTGACTATAACTGTTAGTGAACTAACGGAGGGATTAATATTGTAACTTTTTGGATAGTAAAAACATTTTTTTTCGTTCATTAATATATCACAAGGATGTAACCTACCTAGGTTTAGCCTATAGGTCAGAGATGTTTTAAGCCCAAAACTCCTCACAAACACACATTCCTTGCCTTCATGGTGGAATTAATTTTTTTACATTCACTAGATTTTAAATTAATGACATGAAAGCTAGGTTCAATGTTTTATGGGATATTTTCATATTTGTATGACTAAATGCTCAATCAAAGTTTGGCATAGGCAAAACAACCATAATTGAAAAAAGATATTTTTTTTCACTAATTTGCACTTGTACTGGAAAATAAAATTGTTATCCTATTGCAATTTTTCTAAAAATAAAAACAAATTCCATTTATTCTTTTTCCATGTTTTCTTGAATTGTTAAAGGAGTTTCATACAAAATATGTTCTAACTTTTTTTATTATTATTATAAGGAGAAAGGTTCACATAGTAGTTCTACTCCTAAATAATTGAATTGTTTGTTCCTATCTTAAGACATTGCGTGTCTACTTTAAATCCATTAGTACTATAGAGAAAATGTTTTACTTTTAAGTAAGCATGAATTCTTATTCAAATATATACCTCGATTGATCTTATCTTTTGTTTGGTTCCACAGATCTTTGCAATGAAAGTTGAAAAGGGAAGGAAATCCCGCATGAAGATGGTGCAAAACCAAAAGTCCAATGTAGAAAATGTAGGAGAAAAGGGAGAAAATCTAATGTTGAACAAAAGAACCGATGAAGACACAAATACAAAAAAAGAAAAAGGATCTATACGACTTTGTTGAGAAAACAATGCTTGACAAAGAACAACAAAAAGACATCAATGGTAATTAATTATAAATTATGCTTATAGAGTTATATTAATTTCTATTTTTATCTTTTTAGATGGTGTATGTTAGTAAATGGGGGGTGGGTGGGTGGGTGGGTATATAGATGTAGAAGAGGCGTATCATATATTTAATATCAGCAAGTATTGTGTCCCAATTTTGTACATGATTTGTTTTTTCTTTTTTTTTTATCAAAACAATTTTTGTTTATACATTTGATTGAATTTTCAGTCAGTTTTCAAAACATTACTTTTAAAAGCGTCATTAAATTTTTCTCTAAATGCCTATGTAACATAAACCTAATTCCCAAATGTTGAACTTCATATAGAGGAAGCTTCCAAACCTGGAGAAACTATAGATAACATGGATGGAAATCTTGGGATTGGTGTATCTTCTACATCTAAACATGTTCATGAATCAACTTCTGAAGTAAGTGTATTTTTCATCATCTTTTGCTCTATGTATAATTAAGTAACCTGCATTGGCTTAATATAATGTGCTATAGCCTGCTAAGGAAGATATCCGGAGCTCCCTTCAACAAAATGATATTGTGCAAAGCCCATCAAAAGCAAAATGACAGAAGGTATTACAATAAAGTATAACTTTAAACTTTCTGCACCTAGTTTGGATAGTTAAGACGACTAATTATGTACAAGGACTCATTTATTTTCATTAAGATTAAGAAGTCTGAATATGAATACACATATGAATATTAAGATGTGTGTTGGAATCATGACCTCCATAATTCTTCTAAGGATCGTTTATGGGCTATCTGATCTGGAACCACTAGAAGTATTACAAGTCCCATGTGTGTTGAGGTGGTTCCTTTTCCTCATGGATTTGGAGTACTATATTATTTTTACCACCTCAACATTATTCTTTCTCTCTATGCCAGTTGGGATTTAGTCTTCTGTGATCATATTTGTGGACTCGTTCTTTGCATCTGTCACTTGTCAAAACCTATCTCTGGTCTAACAAATTCCCCCTTTTTGATGATGACAAATCTATGAATCTGTGTGTCCATTCCACGGAAAGACATTACAGAAACATAGAACTCGAAGTAACATGTTAGAAGACTAGGAAATAATCATACACAACACCATCCCCCTTTTGATATCATAAGAATATATCAATAAAGCATAGAACTAATTAATACTCAGGGTTGCAAAGAAATCACCAACACTATCAAGGCTAAAACAATTGGAACTAAAACCAAGTACATTAACAGGCAACCGCATAAAGCAAAAAAATAGGGCCAATAGATTCATTTTCCAGAGTGTATATGCCACCACTTTCACAAATGC
Source organism: Solanum pinnatisectum (assembly GCA_035578085.1). Classification (NCBI taxonomy): domain Eukaryota; kingdom Viridiplantae; phylum Streptophyta; class Magnoliopsida; order Solanales; family Solanaceae; genus Solanum; species Solanum pinnatisectum. The sequence continues at coordinate 1,393,817 of JAWPEI010000015.1, forward strand.
AAAAGAAAAACAAAAGAATATAAGCAAAAGAAGATACACTAGGAACACATGGCATGGTAATGCTAGGGAGGACTGTATGCGGAAGGAGAGTTAGGGGAAGATACTTTTTCAGCAAGTCATAGAGGCCTATGAGATTAATAGTCTATGGATTTTTCAGCTAATAGAGCTTCCTGATCTAAAGCAAGATCAGCCTTCAGATGCATATTCTCTTCCTGCAAACCAGAATGTTCAAGACAATAAGAGATATGCAATTGATTCATTGATGCCAAATAAGACACCCTCAGTGTAGTAATCTCTGCATCCTTAGCAACCAACAATGCCCAAAGCCTCTGAAGTGGTGCATTAACCCCCCTTAGGAGGAGCAGGAACTACAACCTGGTTCACCATACCCAAAACATCCTTAGTGGTCTGATAATGCCACGCCTTAACTGGAACCCCAAAGTGATAAAAATTTAATCATTCCCAACCAGAACCTATACCCCAAAACATGACGAGTTTTGTCCTAAACACAAATGTGATGCATGTGGCACAAGATAAGATCATGCAATTTGATAGAACACTAGAAATAATCATCTCCATAAGTGTTAGATCCATGAAATTGGCCTTAGTACATTTTTGTTGTCACGACAAGATAATCCTATGAACAATATCAAATGGTAGCTTATAGAGTGGTAACATAGGTTGGTGTCACTATGTAAAATAGTCGAGTTATAGAGGTAGACGAGCCAGATGCATTGATGTAAAATAGCTGAGTTTCTTCTCTTCCCATACAACGACACATATTGCCCTGAAGGAATAGGTTAGTCCAACCCTGTGCCTCTAGAAGATCTAGAAGAGTACATATCTTAGGACCCCCAAATCCAGTAATAACCCTACCATAGAGAGCAGTGCATTGCTTAAAGTGTACGAACCCGAAATTCATGACATCAAGGGTAACCTCAATATCATCACTTAACTCAACACCAAATTCATCACTCTTCATTTCCCTTTGTGATTCCCCCCCCCCCCCCTCCTGAGATTTAGAAGTAGAAAAAACACTCTCATGACTACCAGAGTTAGTAGACTCATCGATTAAACCAGTATGGATAGTACCTTTGCAAATAGTAGGTTGAGAAGCCTATTTTACAGTATGCCTTGAGGAAGCCAGACCTTTACCCTTCTTAGCCCATGCTAGCTCATCAGGCTTATCAAGTAATTTTATCGGGTCGGTGGGAGGGATAAATAGGGTTTTTGAGGACCTAGATTTGTTCGTTTAAAAAGTGAGGAGACCTTCATAAAGAGTTTTTTTGACCGAGTGGATAATAGAACATGGATAACCATAAATAACGTAGTAGGAAGAGTCTCCTGATGTTCATCTGTTGGCACCACCACAAGCTTGCTAGTAGCCTTCTATAATATTGACCTTAGTCGTTTAGGGACCAAATGCCAATTCACATAGTATACTTAGAACTTATATTAAATTCTTGAGATTGTGCTAATATTGAGCAGGATTCTCCCTTACTAGATACACCAATTTTGAGCCTAGCGAGTGAACCAAGTTCAATCGTAGGGTCCTAGTGTATTCCTCTTTAGTAGGTGCATCCTTCTAAACTCTCTCAATTTCAAGGAGAACCGTAGATACCCTTAAGACAGAGCTATACTATATGGAAAAACATCGAGATGATATATACAGGTGGAATCCACAAACATAATTTCGAGCAGAATAGATGTGCAAACCTGTTCCTCGAACATTACAATTGTCAAAACTTGATGAGGGAAAGGAAAGAGCGAGGATACTGATAAGTGATGGGTTTGGGGGGGGGGGGTGAGGAATCTGTATGTGATGGAGTTTTCATGGTGAGAGGAGTTGGTGGTTTAATTTACTAGAAGAGGCTATGAGATTGTAGTTAGGGGTATATGTATTTAGTGGTGGGGGAAGCCGGATCGGTGGGTTTTACGAGAAGTTCAAGAATGTGAAAAGTTTCACTTGGAATAAAGTTGTAGTAGGCTTCCATAATGATGTGATGGTTATTAACTTTTTGAAAATGATTGTGAGGTATTTGAGTATGATGGTTACAGTTTTTATAGTGACACGTGGAAGGGACAAGTTATTGCTTATTGTTTTTGAATTTATGCATTTTGCATCAATAGTGAAATACATACATGTATTTTAGGACCTTCCAGATCCCATATTTCGATCTTTATGTGTTCTTTCACCTTAAAAAAGGTTAGTTATAGTTTCTCAAATGTTTTAAAATATGTGTAGGGATTATACAATGTTATCTGATCTTTTGTGCCTTATGCATAATATTCTTTAGCAATCATGGAGGATGGCTTAGGCCATTTTAATTATCCCTAGTTCCAATCTGTTCCTTTCAAAGTGTTCTCTTGCTAATGCTTGCTGAAGATATCTACGATTTGTTTTTTAGTAGTGCAAAATTCATGGAAACCAACTCTTTTCTACATTGTCCCTTAAAAAATGATGTCTAATGTTAGTGTTTTATTCTTTTATGTTGAACTGGGGTTTTGGCTATGTTTATTGCTCTAGTATTGTCACAAAATATTGGAGCACATCTAGTGTTCAACCCAAAGTATTTGAGTTGTTGTTTGATCCATAGAAGTTGAGGACAACATGATGCAACAACATATTCAGCTTCAACAGAAAATAAAGCTACAAAATTTTGTTTCTTTGTTGCCCAAGAGATCAGACATGACCCTATGAAGTGAGCCATATATGCAATACTCTTCCTCTCAACTAAGATTCCTGTGTAGTCTGCATCAGCATAATCTACAAGTTCAAAATTGCTTCCTTTTGGTTACTAGAGTCCCAAGTTCTTGGTTTCTTATAGGTAGCATAAAATCCTTTTAAAAACTTGTAAATGAGGTTCCTTATGATTAGCTTGAAATTAAGAACATGACCCCACACTAAACACAATGTCTGTCCTACTAGCTATAAGATACATAAGTGACCCAATCATTCCTCTATAGAGCTTTTAATCAACGATTGAACCTACTCCCTCCAGATCTAACTTGGTAGCTATGGTAATTAGGGTATTGATTGCTTTTGCATCCTTCATTTTGAACCTTATGAGCAGCTATTTGGCATACTTATGTTGGTGAATTAGGGTACCTGAGGATATTTCCTTGATTTGAACTCCTGGGGAATAGATTAGCTCTCCAATCATGCTCATTAGAAATGCAAATTAATCTGTGATTGGTTTATTTCTGGCTCCCAAGATGAAGTCATCCACGTATACTTGTACGATTAGCAAGTCCTTTCCTTTATTCTTGAGAAACAGAGTGTTGACAATTTTGCCTCTTGTGTACCCATGACTTAAGATAAATTTTTTACAATCTATCTTACCATGCCCTAGGAGCTTATTTTAACCCATAGAGAGCCAAGCTTATAGACATGTTCAGGATAGTCATTATTTTCAACTATAGGTAGTTGTTTAACATCCATCTGATAGAATGTGAATTCCATATGGACAAAAAATGTTATAAGTAGTCTTATTGCCTCTAATCTTTTCAATGGAGAAAAGTTTCATCATAATTTATGCCCTCTTCTTGATTGTAACCTTGTACCACCAATCTTGCTTTTTTCTTGTTATGGTACCAAGTTTATCCAACTTGTTTCTGAACAACCACTTAGTTCCAATAATGATTCTGTTTGGGGGTCTTGGCAATGGGTGCTAGACTTTACATCTTTCAAATTTGATTCAATTCCTCTTTCAAAGCTATAAACCAGTCAGCATCTTCCAAGGCCTCACTAATTTTCTTTGGTTCCATCATAGAAGGGAATACACCAAATGCACAATGATTTTTAGTCCTGATCTGGTGATTCTGCCGAATATAAGATTGGTGAGTATGTTATATATTGGATGTGATCCTTGGTACTCGTAGTCCTTTACTAACAACTCATGTTGTTCTGAGTCATATTTATCAATCAGACCTCTTTGATTTTGCTTAGATGTTTCTTCTGAGATTTCTTCATTTTCACCAAAAGATAGAGTAGTGTTTACATCATTTGGAGGTGAAGAACCTTGTTTGTTTACGTGTTCATGTTCATTCTCGGCATATAATCTTAATGGTTCATCCTGAAGACTTTGGTTAGCTATAAGATTTGTTTCATCAAATAGTACATGTACTCTCTCTTGTACACACATTAATCTTTTGTTTAGTACCTAAAAAGCTTTTCTATATGAAAAATATCCTAGAAAAATTCCTTCATCACTTCTAGCATCAAACTCTCCTAACAGATTATTTCCATTATTATGAATGAACCATTTACACTTGAAGGTTATTAGGTGAGATATGCTAGGTTTTCTGCCTTTTAGTAATTCATAGGGAGTTTTATCAAGCATGGATCTAAACATACACCTATTTATAGTATATCATGCACTATTCATGGCTTTAGCCCAAAATTGATTAGTTATGCTGCTAGCAATCATCATAGTTCTAGCCATTTCTTGAAGGGTTTTGTTTTTCCTTTTTTTCTATTCCATTTTGTTGAGGAGTCCTAGGAGCATAGAAATTTTGGTCAACCACATGAGATTCATAATATTGAACAAATTTAGAGTTCTCAAATTTAGTTCAATGGATATGATAGCTACCACTTGTTTGTCAAGTTTCTTTTGAAGTTTTCTTATTGATGTATAGAAGGCTTCAAATGCATCATCCTTTGAAACAATGAAAAGTGTCCAAGTGTACCTTGTAAACTTGTCTACTATTACAAACACGTAATTGTCCACCTCTCTTCTAACCCACCACATAGATCCATGTGTACCAATTCTAAGGATCTAGTTGATCTTATAATCTGTTTAGATTTAAAGGATGATTTTAGTTTTTTTCTCGAGTACATACTTCACAGAACCTTTCTTCTTTTAACTTAGTTATAGGAAGTCCTATTAATAAATCTTTAGAAATAAGTTTGTTCACTTAATTATACGTGACTTGCATGACCTTGACGTTTATGCCATAGTGAAGGATCTATGTCCATTATACTTAGACGTATAAGATTTTCAGCAGGTAGCTTTGTAGTATCTACAATATATACATGCTTATATCTTTGTCCAGTTAAGACAACTTCCTTTGTTTCGAGTTTTATTACTTCAACCCTTTTCCTTTATCACAAAGTTGTGATATGCTGAGTAAGTTGTGATTCAAGACTCCAACATGATACACATTTTCTATTGAGTATTCACTAGTCTTACCTATTGTCCAATGCCTTTAATCTGACCTTTTTGTGCACCGCCAAATGATACCATTCCAGGTTTTCTTTCTTTAAGTGAGAGGGATTTTAATTTTGATTTATCTCTGGTCATGTGCCTTGAGCAAGTGTTGTCCATATACCAGCATTGCTTGCTTCCCCTTACCTTTTCCTGAAAAGTTCAAGAGTTAAATTTTGAAACCCAAATTAACTTGGGTCCTTTATTTTGATCAAAATGGTGAATAAGGTCCTTGCTGCTTATCTAGTTAAGTAATTTTGTATTCATTAGTACATACATGTTCCTTTGGTATGTGTTAGTTTTAATATTTTCGGTAGTATTGTTTTTGGTTGTAGTACGTGTTCATGTTACCACAAAGAGTGGAGAATGCAGGATTCCCATTCGTAGATTGATTATCAAAACATATTCTAGCTTTTATGTTACATGTGTTTGTTCCTACATGGCTTACAATCATGTAAAACTTAGTCCATTTATTTGCTTATTCAAGCTAATATTTGATTCTAGCTAATTCAAGATTCATTCTCCTCGAGTTTTCCTTTTCTGAGAATAATTCATTTTGAAGTCTTTTGACATTGTTCACGCAGAGGTTGATCACTCTCCTTATCTTTTTCCATAATAATGATACTTAATTTTAAGATTTTATTTTTGAGGGAAAGCTTACAAGAATCAAGTTGATAAGTCCTTTCAAGAAGATCTTTGTTTTTTTCTTTTAACTCAAAATTGAGTTTTACAAGATCAATGCACTCAAACTTTAGACTAGTAATAGAAGCTACCAACTGATTCTTGTCAATGTTCAGTTCTTGTATGGTATTTATGAGAGTGATCATTAAAGAGGATAATTTCTTCTCTGGTTTATCTTTGAGATCAGAAATGTTTACCTTCTCTTCCCTAGTGTCGGAATCAGATTCAGGTTCTGAATCTTCTATGGCCATAAGTTCAATGTCATCATTCTACTTCAAATTTATCTATACTTGTTCCTGCCTAGCATACGTAACTTGATTATTTTCCTTTTCATTATTTTTCCTTTTGTTTCCCAGTTCTCTTTTCTATTTTTCTACCCTTTATTTTCTCCACTCAACTTTCCACATAGGACAGTCCTTGATATGATGGTCGGTTTCACCACAGTTATAACATCCTCCATTCTGACCCTTTTATGTGTTATTCTTCTTGGTAGGAGAAGGTTTCTTTCCATAGTTCATGCCTTTCTTGAAATTTCTACTTATCAAGGCTATATCATCATCATCCAGATTAGATTAATCATTCTCATAAGTTGCCTTGAGAGCAAGTCTCTTATCTTTATTTCCTTCACTTCTTTTGGCAGTTTCGACATTCATCTCGTATGTTTTTAGATTTCCTACAAGCTCATCTAAGGTCCTATTTATTAAGTCTTTGGCCTCTCTAATTGCAGTAACTTTGATTTCCATGATTTGGGTAGAGTTCGAAGAACCTTATCTACATGTTTCTCTATAGTGTATATTTTTCCAAAGGACACTAATTCGTTGACCACTCTGGTGAATCTAGTAATCATATCCTGAAGTGACTCTCCATTTTTCATCTTGAAGGACTCATATTCAGTGCATATATAGTCTAGCGATTTTGAACATCTGAACTTGGGTAGTACCTTCATGTGCATGTAGAAGTGTATCCTATATTTTTTTAGCAGTGGTACATCCAGAGATATGGTTGAACTTGTAAGGTTTGAGTCCACAGACGAGAATGCATTAAGCCTTGTCATTATTTCCTAGCATCTTGTAGTCATCTTCTCCATATTAAGCCTTAGGTGAAGGAATGTCCTTTCCTTCACTGTCCTTGATTGTAGGCATTTAAGGTCCATTAGTTACTCTCATCCATATTTCATAGTCTTCGGCTTGAATGATGTCTTCCATTCTCTCCTTCCACTAAGAGTAATATTAGCCATTAAATAAGGGTGGCCTGTTTATGTGTTGTGCTTGACGGTGTCCAAGAGGAGGTGAAAAATTCCTAGTGATTTTACCTTGACTTATTATACTTTTGATTAAGATAACCTGCTCTAAGACCAATTGTTGGAATTATAACCTCTGTAATTCTTCTAGGGATCGTGAATGGGTTATCTGATCCTTAGAATGTTTAGTAGTTCAAAATAAGTACATTTGTAATTGCCCATCAATTTCACTTTCATACTTTTACTAACTTACTAAAACTTCAAACAAGAAATAATTACAAACCAGTGTAACCTAAGGAATTATAAACTCTAATTCCTAGACTCAAAACACAAACCCCTAGGTTCATGTTCTCTCAGATCTTCAAGTTGCCCCCAACTCAAGGATCCAAAAAAACTAAATTTCATAGCAAATAAATTACGACAACTTTAACAAAAGACTCAAACTAAACATAATAGAATTCTTCTATTATGTTCTTCGCAGCACTTCAACAAAATGTCAATTTGAAATCTCTCATAAATAGACTATGTTTTACTTGTGTCGCTCTATGTAAGTGCACAACCTTCTTTGGAGAAAACCTTGCTCTATTTATAGAACAAGAGTCCCTTCCTACTTCAACTCTACTTCAGTAAACTTGTAGTGATTCCTTTTCCTCGTGAGACTTGGAATACTTGTAGTGGTTACTTTTCCTCTTGGGACTTGGAGTACTGTGCTATTTTCACCGCCTCAGTATTATTATTTCTCTCTATTTCTATCTGGGCTTTGCTCTTCTGCTATCATGTTTGTAGAACTCGTTCCTTTCACCTGTCACTCGTCAAAACCTATCTTTGTCTAACAATGTGAATTAAGATCTAGATGTATGAATTTGAATGTTCATTTGAATATTATAATTTTCTATATGGATCTGAACACATGATTAAGTTTGTTTGTTTTCAATATCTAAATGTGCATATGAAATCACTCTATCAAAAAAATATTATAAAATTTCATTTTAGAAAAATAATTCTTTTTGATAGAAAATAATATCCAAAAAAACTACATTTTATATAAAAAATTTATTAACTAAAATACAAATAAAACTTATATATTAATATAAAAATATACCATAACAAGATATCATGAATCATTTAATGAATCAAGCTAACGTCCATCAAATTCTCCAAGTAACTCGAAGGTTAAAGTTGATTTGTCAACTGTAATTTCTTGTGTGCAAGTAAGAGATTCTCTTTTTTCTTGGTCCTTGATAAGTTTTTAACCAGTTTTTGGTATATTCACATATGTTTGAACTTGTAAACATGGTTTAGTTTACAAATAAAGCCAATAAGTAGGGGGAAATACTTATTTTTCATGAGATTCATTACATATATAGTGGCAACCTTTTTCTCAAACTATTTATGTTTGTCATCAATGAGTTTGTAAAGAGAAATTTATGTTGAATTCACACATATCAGAAGGTAAAGTTGTTTTCTTTAAAATCACAAATGGGATATCATAAAACATAGTAGTAGTTGAAGAGGAGAGAAAAAAAATGATATGTGGTTGAGAAGAAAAGTAAGTGGCATGAAGAATAATGAGCCTCTGAACGGTGTTAAGATTCTGTTATAGATTTGATTCATTCAGATCTGTTTAGACCTATTAAGAGGTTTAGTAGGAAAGAAAACAAATACACTTAATACGCAGAGTCTTAATCATTCAGATTTAAACCTTAAGAACGAATGCACTAATGGATTGATTTGAATGATTAAGATTCAGACCTCCATTAAGTGTAAACAAATGAGGCTAGAACCATTTCATAGTTTTCGACACTAAGACTCCTTTAGCAGCAACATCTCTTGATTCTAATTACAGATTCTTCATCATTGAAAAATATCTGTTGTATTTATCGTTAACCAGTGCTCTATTTTCTTGAGTTAACAGGAGTTCGACATCGATTCTTTGGATTAATCTGTTATTTTTTCTTATTCTTATTTTTTAGATGGCTCTTGGAGGTAACAGCCGTCCACCAACTACACAACCTCTTACAAAAACTTCTGCACAGTGGCAAGATCCTCCAAATATTGGAAAGTATGATGAACTCCAGAGATTGATTATTATTCCCAATGGATTAGGGTAAGTATTCATGTAATTATTTTAATCGTTCTGTTAACAAGTTGAGCCTTGTGTAAAATGAGAAGTGAACTATAGATTACTTTAGCTACATTATTATATTTTTATGTTTGATCATATTTAAAAGTAAGATCAGTCAAAGTATTAATCTATTAGGTTATACAACCAATAATATAGTTTGCAAAACAATAAATATCATTTTCACCAAACATGCTAGTTTCAAAATTATTTAAAAAAAGATACTAGTTTTATCCTTCTATTCCTTTGTTTTCATTTTGCAATAGCTTCTTTGTCATCACAATTTTAAATATAATTCAGGTTTTATCATTCTATTCAATCTACGAAGGCTATGGTTGAATTCAATGTGTTCTTTTTATCATGAGCCATGGAGGTACTGGAAATATGTTCCATTGAACGTTAGAGAGAGAATGGTTGATGTCTTCAAGGTAAAAATAAATCAATTATCTAAACTCCTTGGTCTCAAACAAGTTAATCAATCTAGATACAGGACATATATATTTGTGATGCATTTATTGTTTAAAGAGAAGCACTTCTTATATTTGACATTTATTCAATATAAAAATTCAATTATATGCAGATGAAGTGTGCATGGCCTCTCAAGCATGAGGCAAAGATACGAGAAATCTATCTTAGAAAATGTTCTCGTAGGTTGAGTGATTTGTTTTGGTATTCCCGAAAACATGATAAGAGGCCATTATGGATTCATGAAGATATATGGAAAAATTTGAATGAGTATTGGGCCTCTCCAGAGTTTTATAAAAAATACACAGTGGAAAAGGAAGCCCAAACATATGTTCTACTCCGTTCTCCTCAGCCTTCTGATAAGGAGGAGTAAGGTACTTCTAAATTAGCTTAAATTGAAATTTAAAATTAGGACATGTCATCATTTTATGTTTTATAGTTGAATGGGCCTAATGCTTAAGAGTTGAAACTATGCAATTCATGTGTAAGAGTTTGTCCTTTCTTAAGAGTTTCTAGAGTTTGGTTAAATTTTGTGTGATTAATGTTGTATAAGTATAAGATCAAAATTCAGGAAATTCCTTATTTACCTTAAAATCAATAACTTACTAAGAATAAAATAGAACATGCAAAGAGTGGACTAGATACACATGATTTATATACCTTACCCCTTGTTAAGGAATATCCGGCTAAAAGATTAACATGATAATAAACATTTACTATGATAAGTCATATTTGATTGTTGTGTGTCTATATATATATATATATATATATATATATATATATATATACTAGTAAAATTATCCACGCTTTGCGCAGGAATTTAATATCACGGAATTTGTAAAATAATACTTAAAACCTATCAGGAATTAAAACTAAAACATTATATTATCTTACATACAACATTACATAGTAACAAACATTAATAATGTAAAGGAAAATGAAATTTATTACATCTTCATTTATCCTTAATACCATATGCATAAATTATAAATTAATGATTGTAAAAATACATACCAGGATCTATAATTAAGCAATAGTGTCAGTGAGCCACTCAACAGGAGAAAAGTATACAAATATTTAACTGTGATAAAGAAGAAGAAGAGGAGGTTCAGAATTTTTGTTGTTGTAAAATGACAGGAAATCCCTCTATTTATAGACAACAAAGGGTAGTGTGAACAAATGTTTATTGTGACTTTATCATAAAGGTTACAACTATTTGGAAAAGTTGCAAGCCTTCGGAAATGTCATAACCTTTCATAAAAGTCATAACTTCTCATAAAAGTCACAACTCTTGATTAAAGTTGCAACTTTTCATAAAAGTCACAACTCTTCATTAAAGTCGTAATTTTTCATTAAAGTCGCAACTTTTCATAAAAGTCACAACTTTTCATGAAAGGGAAGGCTAATTTTGTAAATAAATATATTAAAAAGGAATTATGATTTGTAATGGCGCCATGTAGGCGGGCCTAAGGTTCTCTTATATATATATATATATATATATGATATGAATGATATATGATATATGATTTTATTCTCTGTATTGTAATTTTATTGTGATTGTATTATAAATGCATATTACCTAGTGTGTTGGGTTATTCCACCAAAATAATGTCTCTTCTCCTTAACTGTTTTCTACTAAATGACTCTAATGATTCTTTTTTCTTATCACAAAAACTGCCCTAAAATTAAAATCTCTGTAATTACGTAATCTTCAAAATCATAAATTATTTCAGCACATTTTCGGTTCCAAAGTCCAAGTTAAGTGTTGATTTGTTTAGCTAAAATGTTTGACCTGAGATTCTTTCTGTCTTTTAGTTGCATTTCATCACAATCTTCAAGCTTTGTGTTGATTCAATTTCTCTACGTTCATCCACTATCTCATTCTATTGTCTTTATTTTGATTTTTCATGGCAAACTACATTTAGCCCTTTTGAGGGGGATTATACATCAAACTCCATATAGTATCTCACATGGTTATATGTCGATTTTAGTATCTTGTACCGTTAGTCTTTTAGTTATTGCATGATCGTGTATATATGTATTTCCATTCAGTACATCTTAGTTCTATGTTATTTTACTTGGTCATTGTATGAGCATGTCTTATAGATTCATCATGCTCAGTTATTACACTTATCATGCATTATTTTATATACTCAGTACAGTCAAAGTACTAATTGCATACTTTCTTCCAATATTGTTTAATAATATAGGTTATGACAGTCAGTACCCAACTTGCAGTTAATTAATACTATCTCCGATGAGAAGGAGCCGAGTTGGCGAATCCTCATCTTTGCGAGGACAACAATTATATTTCCTTTCAATCATTTACTTTCAGTTTCAGATAGTTGGAGTTAGCTAGGGGTTTGTCCTAGCAACTCATATTAGTAGAGATTTTTAGACAAGTTAGTTTAGATTTAGCTATGTGTGCTTAGATATTTCTTTTCTGATATTCCTAGACTCTTTCAGTTCGACATTCAATTATCTTCTATTTATTTATCTTTCTTATCTTAGTGTCATGCCAGTCCATGAGGTTCACTTGGGGTCATTTGTGGCTCTAAGAACAATGTCGCGACTAGGGATAGTCTTGAGTTAATGATTCTCAACAATTTGTTGATGTCTTTACGACATCCAAAAATACTAATGATGTGGTCGCTTGATTCATTAAAATAAAGGTCATTGCTTTAATCAAAATCATGGTTGTGGGAGATTTTATAATAAGATTTGTGGTCATGCTAGATTTCATAATAAGAATCGTGGTCGATGGATTTGTCCCAAACAATTATCACATAAATTTTAAAAAATTTGCTAGTGTTGCTTCATGCATCGTTGGCCCTCTGCCGATTCCAAATGTTACTTACTAGAGGACACAATGTCAGATTAGTTTTCACTCTAATCATTCAACTTTGGAATATCGCAATCACATGAACAATTGATTTGTTCCACATAATTCTCCAAAAGGTTTGACATAGATGATCTTGGAATAACAACCCTTAACAATCTGGTACCATGATACAGGGATCTGCTCACACATGACTTGAAACTATTTCCTACTTCCACATTAGGGTAATGCACAAGTGATGGTCGACAATTCTCTCATTATTATATGCTTTTTATAGATGATTACACCAATTTCTTTTTATGGTCAAAAAGGGATAACCTACTTACTATCACATATTTTATGGACCTATCTCATATGCCAAAAATATGAAATTTTTGGTTCATCATTCTCATGTTTCCCGTCTTGATGGGGGTACAAAATATGATAATACTAAATTTATGTCCTTATTCCAAGATAAGAGAATTATTCACCCATATACGCCCTCCCCCAAACAAAAAATGGTCTTGTTGAGCTCGAACATCACCACCTCAATTATGTCATTTTTTGCTTACTTTTCCAAGAAAAATCCCTTGCATCATTTTGACCTGAAGCTCTAGTTTATGCTACTTATATTATTAATATGATACCATGTCAAAATTCAAAATTATCCTCACCATTTAAATGTTCATTCCAAAAAGAGCCCGATTTATGCCTTATCCATGCCTTATATTATATTTCATGTATTTTTGCCAGCTAAATGAATTATCGCATAAGCAAAGTTTTTTTAAAGAAAAAAAATAAAAGAATTTGGTTTCTTTTTCGATGATTATTTTCATAAATAGCGAGATACACAAATACATGTACAATCAACTATATGCTATAAAAAAATATATGTTATGTCCCAAGCCTACACCCTAGATGTGGTTGGCACTTTAGAAACATTGTCAGCCCCAAGAGAACCCTTGGTCTAGCTTAACACTTAGCGAAAGACTTACTCGTAATTAAGATGAACTCAAAAGCACAACTTTATGTCATTGTCTCAAAGAAATACTTGGAAAATTCTAGAAAGTAAAACATTCAAACTGGCCTCAAGGGCAACTCAAGTCTAGAATATAACAACTGAAATGAACTAGACTCATAAACTACTGTCTATCTATCTATGAAGCCATACTATGAGGGTTGTCAGGAAAAGACACCCGATCATCCTAACAACTAAAAATAAGTAAAAATGAAGAAGGGATCCTCCGGAAGTAAGGAGACTCACTAAACAACTCTGTAACTCAAATTGATCAACGAAGCCCTGGTTGATGATCCTAGTTACCTGTATATCTGCATTATAAAAAATGTAGGCCAAATGGCATCAGTACATGGAATGTACGAGCATGTGAGGGTAAATCTAAAACATGACATAACATTGAAATGGAATTGAAGAAACACTTACCTCATCACTACTCAACTCAACCTCATTTCAATATAAAGCAATAGAAATAATATTGTATAAAGAAAAGCTTTAAAACAGTAGATAACAATTCAATGTATTAGAAAATACAATACAAACTCTGTTTGTATGCAAAAATACAAAGTAAACTCTATTTGGGAGATTCTCTAACCGACAACCATCACTATGAGTTATTTTATGATACAACGTCTAGCCCACGCTGCCAGAACTATCCCATACTTTGCCGGGGTATAGAAATTCTCAACTAAGTGGATCCACAAGTTTATGCTAAAAAACAATAAAGGAATCATCTAAAAAGTATGACCATTTTCTACCCACGTTGGCTACATGGTTTATGAGGGTTGTGACTTGTTAGAACTCTCCCCCATATCGGTGCTCAATACTACTCCCGAAATATAACTTAGCTCATTATGTTTTAATGAAAACATTTCCTCATGCTCAACTTTGAGGTTGTTACTCAAAAGGTTTTATGTTAAAAGAGGTAGTACTCATGAACTCTTTTGGAAATCGGTGTTTCCTCATTTTTCTTAAATGTTAAAACATTTCTCTGGGGAATACTTAGTTCCCATATATCATTTTAAAGAAAATGAACTCAACTTTACTCTTCCTCAAACTCAAATGCTCAAGTCTTAAAAAAAGTTTAAAGTTGTGTAAAAGACTTCTTAAAATAACTCGAAGAACTCTCAAGACTTGACTCTTAGATCTACCTTGAATTTGAATTATCAATTGAAGGTTATGATTCATCTTGTGAATGATTTCTAGATGTTTAGAAGTAGTTTAGATTAGTTAGAATCAATAGGGAGTGAAGGTACACTTTAAGAGAACTTAGATGGGCTAAACAATGGAAAAAGGGTGGGGGCAGGCGACCTTGGCGCACTGCTGGCGTGGGGTGCCAGCCCCTAAACTTCAGAGACTATATTTTGGTGTACTGCTGGGGCGCCACGCCAGACTTCCTGATGCATCTAGGGCGTGTTGCGCCACCCTTCCCCCAGGCCAATCCGACGAATTTTCTCTCTCATTTTCTGATCCTAAATCACTTTTAATCAATTGATTTCCTCAAGTTTTCCTTAGATTCAATTACCCAATACAAGTACACAATAATCTACTAAAAAAACTATTAAACTCAATACGATTACTTCAAGAGCTCATCAAATCCAACCTAATTCAAGAACAAAAACAATACTTCAAGAACACACATCAGGAACTTAAATATTTCAATCTTTATGTACGAATTTGAATATGTAAATCATGATTGGTGAGTGAGTGAACGAACCCAACACTATGAGAACTCACATACCTCTTATGGATTAAACCCTTGGTGAAACAATCTCTGGTTCACAAGAAAACTTGATGAACGCCTTGACCTTTCTCTTTTCTTTTCTTCTTGAACTCATCTCAAAACTCTAAGCGTAAATTGGTTTGGGAAAACTGAACCAAATCAGTTTAGACACCTAATTATTTACTAAAAATGCCTAAATCTAAAAGGGTAAGGAAAAGATAAAAATACCCCTCACATTTTCGGGTTACTTTTCTTAAGCAGATAGCCCTACTTCAAACGGGCATAGCTCCCTCATACGAGTTCAAAAAATAGCAAACTTGGTGGTGTTAGAGAGAGGATTTCAAATATCTTATGGGCCACCTAACTTATCATGTACTGAAACTTATGGTAACTTGACCCTAAACTCATAACTTAAGCATAACTTGTAAAATTTAAGATTTGACTCTTTCCAAATTAGTTCTTTCTAAATTTAGATCTTTCAAATACCGAGGTGTTACAATATATATGCCGAAATAACTAATTCCGATAGTTTTTCCTTTTTATTTTATTTGTTATCAGTGTTTTCAAAAATAATTTTTGGGGCGAGTCTCGGGGTGAAGCGTTTCATAAATGCTCAGGGGCACAAATTGGCGATACAGATCCATAGGGCGTAAGTCCTATAATTTGGGGTGTAAGCTCCAAGTGTAAAAACGTATGCCCTGGGTGTTATTCTTTTTTTTTTTTAATGTTTTTGAACGTTTTTTTCCTTTAAATCATATTTTTTTTATTATTAGTGTAATGATATTTCTCAACTAGTAATTGTAATACTTATTTTTCTTCATTATTGGTTCTTAATACTTTCCTCAAATAATAATCATAATATTTTTAGATATATATATATATGTTCTTTATTAAAAGATACTTGTAAAATAATTGAAAGTTTTACTTTTGCTTATTTTCTTAGTAATAAAAATATGAAATCAAATATACATAAGACTATAGATCCATAAGACTTACGCGTCGTGTCTCGGGGCTTACGTCTCACTTTGTACTGCATAAAACATCTTGTCTCATGCCCTCACCTTTTAAAACATTGTTTGTTCTAATAACATAGACAAAGTATTAATTGTTTTAAATGGAGGAGAGAATTCAGGGGGACACTTTTTGATGATAAAATGTGCACTTATTTGAGAAGATACAAACAATGCTATTACACAAAGCCATGTCCTTTGAATAATTATGTTCCATAATTTAGTATTTTTCTAAATTATATGTTTAATTATAAGGCTTAACCAAAAATGTATATAGTTAATTAGCCTCTAACCTTATGTATCCTTTGATGATATATAATGGAATAGCCTTTTGGAGCTTTTTGTACTACATTCTACCTCTTTGGGTGTGTTCCAAATGAACGAAAATAAGTGAGTTACTAACTTATTTTCTTTTGTTCGATATCTAAGTGAAAAAATATTATCCTAAATGTATATGTATATAATCCTATTGGAAGTGAGGTTGGGGTCGGGTAGGGGTGTAGTGGTGGATACAAGGGTGAGGTGAGGATGAAGTATGTTGGAGGTTGAGGAGGACATAATCAATGTGGAATGTCACTTGTCTTACCTACTTACATTAGAAGAGTTTTTCTCTTCTTTTTTCTTTTTCATTGTTAAGGAACATTCTTTCCAAATCATTCTTACCAAACTTTTTTTAGGATTTCACTCGGTGTCCGGAGCCTACATTGAGGTACTATAGGGCCCATATGGAGGTGACACTCCCAATAAGATATTCTCCATACCCAAGGCTCGAACCCGAGACTCTAGTCTTACCATTGCACCACAACCCATTTTGGAAACATTCTTACCAGCCAAATATGAAAAAGTTGGAAAATAGTTTCTGAAAAATGTTTTCCTCTATATATAAGATTAAACTTTTTTGAGTTTCATACATAAACTCACACATTAGTTTCAAAAACACACCTCAGTAGTGTGTGTAACAACCAATCTCTCTTTAATGTAAAAAAAACATTGTTGTATGACATTCGATATGGATAAAAGAATTTCACATTGACAAAATTTAAATAAACTATTAATATTAGTTAAAAATCAGAGATGAAAGTATCACTATCCAAAAAAAGAAATTTGTTTTTTTTTTTAATTTAAAATTTGATCTTTTACTTTAATTGATGAATTTCTTAATATAAATAAGATTTTGACTAAATTAATTAGGTTTGACAAAACCATAGACACCTTTTCTATCTCCTTGAGCCATATTTTATGTATTTATTTTCATCTCATCTCCATTTACCTTATAATAAAAATGAAATTGGGAGTATATGTAGGATAAAAAAAAGTAATTATTCTACACATAGAAAGGCATAATGAATTAATTTCATGGTAGAAAGTCTACTATGGGTTGATTGTTTGATGGAAAATTACGAGAAATCATATGTCATGTATTTACTTTATAAAAGACCTTTTTATGATTATTATTTTTATTTATTTTATTTATTTTTTTATTATTCTACTAGAAGAGCTTATTGAATCTTGGAGATACTCCATTGAAACATATAAAGTCTTATATGTTTAAACTATCTTTTAAATCTTATATTTTTATTATCTTGTAAGATGAAAGCTAGCTGGCTTGTATGGGGCCTCTCTGGGTCTTTTACACCATGTTACCCCTAGGGGCTACCTTAGGTAATGACATAAATGGAGCAGAACATTCAGGGGGACACATCATGATGCGAAAATGTGCACTTATTTGAGAAGATAAAAACGATGCTATTGCTTTAAGGGTATTAGCCTTAAAACCCCTTGGAAAGTCATCTAAATTATCCTAAATGTGTAGAAAAATTAGTTTTCATAATCAAACCCTCTCATTCACTCCTAAATTTCTACTCTCAAGAACTTCAAGAAACGCTAAGGCTAGGGTTCATCTTCCAAAAATTTTCCATCAAGTTTCTTCAAGAACATTGCTCTTTTAGATATGTAAGGCTTCTCTGAGTTTTGGATTTGTTCTTCCTCACACCCTATCTATCAATTTAGTCAATAACTTGTTACACCTAAAGGATTCGTTCATGATTCTTGATTCTGAATTTCGTTCCTTAACAATTGATGTATATTTCTTGTTCTTTTTAGAATCATGAAATGTTATTCATGCTTTGAATCACATGAATCCTATGGATTTGTAAAGTTATGTTTAAAAAGATCGTATCAATGTTTTCATGTATTGTCTTTGGGTTTGAGAAAAACGAAGAGTTTAGGGAAAATTTTCCAATTCTACACTCGTTTGAAGAGTTAATTTTACCAAAAAAAATTGTCAAAATCCCTGGGGAAGGGCTAGGGTGGCGCGCCAGTAGTATGCCCAAACCCAGTCCCAGTCAACTTAGGTCTAGTGCGGCGTGCCACCAATACGCCAATAGTCATTGGTCAGTTTTTTTCTTGTTTCATCCCACGTGTGTTCCTTAAAGTTGGAGTTATATTTCCCATTTCCCCTCTCTTTATTAACTCCTATAAAGTCCATTTACATCTAAAACTCCTTGCATATCCTAATCACAAGTCTCTGGGTTCATTTAAATTTGAAGTAAGTTTAAGAGGAAAGTTTAAAGTTTTTATTTTTAGAAAAGTATAAGAGTTTTAAGTTTTTATATATCAATTCTGGATTGAAAGATAAGTCCATAAGTATACATTTTAAATGAAAGTTTTGAACATAATCTTGAAAGGAAGAATCAAATTATTGCATATGTACTATTGGCAGTTGAGAAAAAAGAGTATGATTGATGTTCTTGAAAAGTACTTCAGTAAATTAATAGTCCCTTTGTTTATCAAGGGTGAATTGAGCATAAAGTTATATTGATTATTTTTGGAGTAGTATCAAGCACCGAATTGGGTTAGAATCTTTCATAACTCAGAAGTCCCATAAAACTACCTAGCCAGTGTAGGATAGGATAGCATTGACTCTTCATGCGACTCCTCACTGCCTCTGAGAAGGCCTATTAGATGGATCCATAGTCACGATATCACCTTATACCCCGGTAAAGTATAGGGTGGCCTTGGCAACGTGGGTGTAATGTTGTTTAATTGCTAGGCTCATGGTAATGGTTGTTGGTTAGAGAAACTCCCAACAAGTAAAGTATATTATTTTCATGTTACTTTCATTGTATATTATATTGTAAAGCTTAAATGGTTTTCATGTCATATTCATGTATTGATAACATTATGTTGCTTCCAGTCATTCAAGCTAGTAGATTGTTTACTCTAACCTTATCACTTACCAATACATTCAATATACTAATGTCATTCGACCTGCATCTTTTTATGATGAAGATACAGGTACTTACGATCATGAACATGCGCTTCGTTAAGGTCACTATTCATTCACATATAGTAGTTCGTGAGGCCCTCTTACTTTCAGGATACCCCAGTTTCATTTCAGTTTTAGTAGTAGTTTTGGTATCGTGGGTCTTGTCCCGACACCTATCTTGAATTGTTAGAAGCTTCATAGACACACTAAATTAGATGTTTCCATTGTTTTCTTAGGATGTTTTAATCAGCTTATTATTCATGTTAAGTGTTTTGTAAGACTGTACTTTTAAGACTTCCTTAAATATCTAAATATTCACCTATTTTAAGCTTCCACGTATCGTTTGGTGTCATGTAACTCATATAGCTAGGCCAAGGGTTCGCTTGAGGATCAGAAATGATTCTCGAGTTCCAGTTACGTCCAGGGTGTAGACCCGAGTCGTGTCAAACTTGTTATCAGAGAACAGAGTTCAAGAGTCCTAGGGTGCCTATGAAGTCGTGTATGTAGAGTCCTTTTTATCAGTGTGAACCACGCCCACCTATAATTAGGAGGTTACAACATTTAAAAATACTTTACTTTCTTCTAATCCTTGTCGTGTGGTAGAATTTGACTCTATGAAAGTTTGTTCTAACTAGTGCTTACGCGTATCTTTCAGATCATGCCTCTAAGAAGAGTTGTTTGAGGACTTCCTACTTGGAGGAATGTCAATCCTCAAGACTAAGAGGTTCCCAATGCACCAGAAATGCAACCACCTCCTGGAGATTTCACCAAGGCTGAATTTAGGAATGAAATTTAGATGTTGACTCAAGTGGTGACATCAAAGGTTGGTCACCAAGGAGTCGGACATCAGGAGGGGAATGATGTATCCAAAGTTCGAGAATATATAAGAATGAGTCCCTTGAATTTCACTGGGTCAAAGCTCAACGAGGATCCAAAAAACTTTGTGGATGAACTTAAGAAGGTGTTTGAGTTTATGCATGTTGTTGATGCTGAGCATGTTGAGTTGGCTTCCTACCAGATCAAAGGCATTATTAGGATATGGATCAACCAGTGGAAGAATAATATGGTCGAGTGGGCACCATAATTGACTTGGGATGTGTTTGAAGATGCCTTCTTTCCTCACGAACTAAGAGAAGCAAAGGTAAGAGAATTTTTGAATCTGAACCAAGAATCTATGAGTGTGTAATAGTATAGCCTCAAGTTCACTCAACTATCCCGCTATGCTCCAAGATGGTGGCTGATATTAGGAGAAGAATGATCTTGTTCGTGTCTGGACTATCTCACTTATCGAGTAAGAAAGGTAAGGAGGCTATGTTGATAGGAGACATGGACAGAGTCAGGCTTATGATTCATGTGCAGGAGGTTGAGGAAGATACGTTGAAGGATAGGGAAGAGTTCTATAGCAAAAGGGCTAAGATAGCAAGTCATGAGCCTGGCCATCAAAAAGCTGGGAACATGAACTGATCATCCTTTCAGTAGAGGTCATCTAGACCTACTGCATCATCAACTAGTGCACCTGCACCAAGGAACATGAATGATTACAGGAACCAGAACTCCCTGAATTTTAGAGTTCAAGGTTCTCAATCGCAGGGCATTGTAGCACAAGGGTTCACTTGTAACTCACTCTGTGGTAAGTGTGGTAAGCTTCATCTTGGAGAATATCGTGTTGGTATGGGTCTTTGCTACAAGTATGGAAGGGTAGGTCACTTTTCTAAGGAGTGTCCCATAAATAGGCAGGGTAATGGGGGCAATAAAGCCTAATCTTCTTCAATAACCCAGCAGATAGAAATATTCAGAGAGGAGCTACTTCAGGAACATACGGGGGTACAAACCATCTGTATGCTATACCTAGTCACCAGGATCAGGAGAACCCACCTGACGTTGTCACAAGTATGCTCAAAGTATTTACTTTTGATGTTTATGAATTACTTGATCCTAGTGCGAGTTTGTCTTTTTTGACTCCCTATGTAGCCATGTAGTTTGGCACTTCCCCTGAACAACTTCTTGTGCCTTTCAGTGTTTCAACATGATTTGGTAATTCTATTCTAGTAGAAAGAGTCTATCGTGATTGTACAATCTTTTTAACTATAAGGACACCATAGCTGACTTATTTGAACTAGGTATGGTGGACTTTGATGTTATTCTAGGTATGGACTGGCTTCATGCTTGTTATGCCTCAGTTGATTGTAGAACTCGAATAGTCAAGTTTCAGTTTCCTAATGAACCAGTTTTAGAGTGGAGGAGTAATTCAGCAATGCATAAGGGTCGTTTCATTCACACCTTAAGGCCAGAAAGTTAGTCTTCAAGGAGTGTATCTATCACTTAGTCTGAATAAGTGACTGTAGTGTTGAGACACTGCCCTTCTAGCCAATTCCAATTATGTGTGAGTTTCCTGAGGTTTTTCAAGATGATCTTCCCAGAGTCCCTTTTGAGAGAGAAATAGACTTCGGAATAGACATTCTTCTTGATACTTAACCTATCTCCATTCTGCCATATAGGATGGTTCCTACTAAGTTATAAGATCTAAAAGAATAGTTGAAAGATCTTATTGATAAAGTATTTATTCAACCTAGTATCTCACCTTGGGGCGTTCTGGTCTTATTTTTGAGGAAGAAAGATAGTTCTCTTAGGATATGTATTGACTACCTCTAATTGAACAAGGTGACCATAAAGAATAGTATCCTCTTCCGAGAATTGATGACCTTTTCAACCAAATTCAGGGTGCCACTTACTTTTCTAAGATAGACCTCAGATCTAGCTATCATTTGTGAGGGTAAGGAAAAGTGACATCTCGAAGACAACATTCAGGGCATGTTATAGTCATTATAAGTTTCTTGTTATGTCTTTTCGCTTGACTAATGGTCCTGCAGCATTCATGGATCTTATGAAGAGAGTATTTAAGCCCTATCTCAACATGTTTGTGATTGTATTCATTGATGACATACTGATCTATTTGAGGAATGAGATAGA
This sequence comes from Solanum pinnatisectum, assembly GCA_035578085.1. NCBI lineage: Eukaryota > Viridiplantae > Streptophyta > Magnoliopsida > Solanales > Solanaceae > Solanum > Solanum pinnatisectum. Next base: position 1,416,336 of record JAWPEI010000015.1, read on the forward strand.
TCATGCAATCCATCTCAGAATAGTTCTCCAAACTCTCAATGATAGAAAGTTGTATGCTAAATTTTTTTTAGCTATGAGTTTTGGCTTGAGTATGTGGCATTCTTAGGCCACATTGTATCAGTTGAATGGATCCGAGTTGATACTCAGAAGATTGAAGCAGTGCAGAACTGGCCCAGACCCACATCTCTGACTGAGATAAGGAGTTTCTTGGGATTGGCTGGTTACTATAAAAGGTTTGTCGAGGTATTTTCATCTATTTAATCCCCCTTGAAAAAGTTGACTCAAAAAATAGTAAGAATCAATGGTCTGACGCTTGTAAGAAAAGATTTCAGGAATTGAAAACCTGATTGACTACTGCCTAGTATTGACCCTACCAGAGGGCACAAAAGGTTTTGTGGTGTACTGTGATGCGTCCAGAGTTGGACTTGGTTGTGTATTGATGCAGAATGGTAAGGTTATAACCTATGCCTCCAGAGAACTCAATATTCATGAGAGAAATTATCTGACTCATGATCTCAAGTTGGAATCAGTAGTATTTGCTCTAAAAATATGGTGTCACTATCTCTATGGGGTTCACATAGATCTGTTCACCCACCACAAGATTCTCCAGTATGTATTCAGTCAGAGAGAGCTTAATCGCAGACATTGGAGGTGGTTAAAGTTGCTCAAGGATTACAACATGAGTATCCTCCAACACCCAGGTAAGGCTAATGTTGTTGCTGATGCTTTCAGTAAGTTGTCTATGCGAAGTATTGCCCATGTTGAGGAAGGCAACAAAGAATTGGCCAAAGATGTGCACAGACTTGTCCATTTGGGAGTCTAATTGATAGATTCCTGTGAAGGTGGACTTGTGGTGATGAATGGGCCGGGCTGAATCATCACTAGTGTCTAAGGTGAAGGAGAAAAACAGACCACGAACCTATTTTACTTGAACTAAAAGCAAATGTCTATAAGCAAAAAGTGATGAATTTTTAATAAGGGAGAGGCGGCGTGTTGAGATATCAAGGTAGACTATGTGTACCAAAAGTGGTGAACTCCAAGAGAGAATCATGTCAGAGGCTCATAGTTCCAGATATTCAATCCATCCTGGTTTTACAAAAATGTACCACAACTTGAGAGAAGTTTATTGGTGAAGCAGTATGAAGAGGTGTATTGCAGAGTTTGTTGCTAAGAGTCCAAACTGCTAAAAAGTCAAGGTAGAGCACCAAAGACCGATGATGTGGCTCAGAAAATAGCGCTTTTGGAATGAAAGTGAGAGATGATTAATATGGATATCATTAGTGGCTTGTTGCGTTCTCGCAGGCAGCATGATTCGATTTGGGAGATTGTAGACCGGATGACTAAATCAGTCCATTTCTTGCCCATAAAGACTACCAATTTAGCCAAAGATTATGTGAGATTATATATTTAAGAGATAGTCCGACTTCATGGAGTTCCTGTGTCAATCATTTCAGATAGAAGGGCACAATTCACTCCTCAGTTCTAGAAGTCCTTTAAAAAAGGTTTGGGTTTGAAGGTAAACCTTAGTATTGCTTTTCATCCTCAGACTGATGGACAAGCAAAGCGCACAATCCAGACCCTAGAGGATATATTGAGGGCATGTGTCATAGACTTCAAAGGTAATTGGGATGATCACTTGCCTCTCATAGAGTTTGCGTATAATAATAATTATCACTCTTGTATCTAGATGACTCTCTATGAGGCTCTATATGGGAGAAGATGTAGATCTCGTATTGGTTGGTTTGAAGTTGGTGAAGCTGAGTTGATAGGGCCACACTTGGTTCATCGAGCCACGGAGAAGGTGAAGATTATCCAAAGGCTAAAAACATCATAGAGTCATCAGAAATCCTATACAGATGTTAGGAGAAGAGACTTAGAATTTGAAGTTGATGATTGGGTCTACTTAAAGGTTTCAACCATGAAGGGTGTTATGAGATTTGGTAAGAAGGGAAACTCAGTGCCCGGTGTATTCTTCCTTACAGGATATCCAAGAGGGTTCACAAAGTATCTTATGAGTTGGATCTACCTTCAGAATTAGCAGCAGTTCCTCCGGTGTTCCATGTATCCATTTTAAAGAATTGTTTTGGCGATCTTTTATTCAATGTACCTATTGAAAATATTGGTATCAAGGACATCCTATTTATGAGGAGGTGCCCGTTCATATTCTTGATCGTCAAGTTCGCAATTTGAGAACCAAAGAGGTTGCATTAGTCAAGGTCTTATGGAGGAATCAATTTGTTGAGGAAGCTACTTAGGAGGCTGAGAAAGATATGAAGAGGAGGTACTAACATCTCTTTCTTTTGGAAGAAATTTCTAACCAATGTACTAACTCTTTGTAAAGTACTCTTTAAGTTGATATACAGAGTTGTGTAAATTGCATGTTAGGTGCTTTAGTTGGGTGGTTAAATGCTTTCCACCCTTGTTTTACTCAGTTCAATCTCATTCAAGGATGAATGTTCCTAAGGGGGAGATATTGTAACACCATTAACATCGTGCAGTTTTCAAGATTGGGTCAACTTAAAACTACCATATCTTTTAGCACAGAACGAGTTATGTGGCCCATGAGGTATCAAATTAAAGGTCTTTGAGTCCTCTTTTCAATGACACCAAGTTTAACTAAGTCTGAGTATTGAGTAAAAAGATAGGACTAATTTACTAGAGACGTTCAAACTTGGCAGCAGCTCCACGATTGCTCCGCATTACGGAGGACCTCACTGTGCGCTAGAAAAATATCCTGACTTCCAAATCATTCTTTCAATGGTATTTTAGTCCTAAAAACCCATGGGAATTCATCTAAATTACCCTAAACATGTAGAAATATCAGTTTTCATAATCAAATCCTCTCATTCACTCCTAAATTTCTACGCTCAAGAATTTCAAGGAACGCTAAGGCTAGGGTTCATGTCCCCAGATTTTTATTTCAAGTTTCTTCAAGAACATTGTTCTTCCAAGTATATAAGGCTTCTCAAAGTGTTGGACTTGTTTGTCCGCACGCCCTACCTATCGATTTAGTCAAGAACTTGTTACACCTAAAGGATATGTTCATGATTCTTGATTTTTAATTTCATTCTTTAATAGTTGAAGTTGATTTCTTGTTCTTTTTAGAATCTTGTAATGTTATTCTTGCTTTGAATCACAAGAACCCTATGAATTAAAGTTATGTTTAAAAAAAATCGTATGATGGTTTTCATGTATTGACTTTGGATTTGAGAAACAAGAGTTTAGGAGAAATTTTCCAATTTTAATCTCATTTGAAGCATTAATTTTGCCAGAAAAATTCAGCAAAATTGATGGGGAAGGCTGGGGCGGCACGCCAGTAGTGCGCCCAAACTCAACCCCATTTAACTTGAGTCTAGTGCGACACGGCTCCAATATGTCGAGGGTCACTGTCGATTTTTTCCTTGATTCATCTGGCGTGTGTTCCTTAAAGTTATGGTTATGTTTCCCATTTCCCCTCTCTTTATTAACTCCTATAAACTCCATTTACCTCTAAAAATCCTTGCATATCCTAATCACAAGTCTCCGGGTTCATTTAGACTTAAAGTAAGTTTAAGAGGAAAGTTTAAAAGTTTTATTTTCTGAAAAGTATAAGAGCTTTCAGTTTTTATATATCAATTTTGGACTTGAAAGATAAGTCCATAAGTAACCTTTTACATGCAATTTTTCAACAGAGTTTTTAAAGGAAGAAACAAATGATTTAATATGTACTATTGACAGTTGAGATAAAGAAAGAGTATGATTGATGTTCTTGAAAAGTACCTCTGTAATGTAATAGTTCCTTTCTTTATAAAGGGTTAATTGAGCATAAAGTTATGTTGATTAATTGGGAGTAGTATCGTGCACTGAATCAGGTTAGAGTCTTTTATAACTCGAAGTTCAATAAAACTACGTAGCCAGCGTAGGATAGGATAGAATTGACTCTTCATGTGACTCCTCATCGCCTCTAAAAAGGCCTATTAGATATATCCAATCATCCTATACCTTGACAAAGTATAGGATGTCCCCTACAACGTGGGCAAAACGTTGTATCATTGCTAGGATCATGATAATGGTTGTCGGTTAGAAAAACTCCCCAAAAGTAAATTATATTATTTTCATGTTGCTTTAATTGTATATTATATTTTTAAATCTTAAATGGTTTTCATGTCATATTCATGTATTGATCCAGTTATGTTGCTTCCAGTCATTCAAGCTAGTAGATTGTTTACTCTAACCCTATCACTTACAAGTACATTCAATGTACTGATGTCATTCAGCCTGCATCATTTTATGATTTAGATAAAGGTGCTCAGGATCATCAGCAAGCTCTTCATTTAGGTCACTATCCATCAGCAAACAGTAGTTTGTGAGGCCTCCTTACTTCTGGGAGACTCCGATTTCATTTCAGTTTTAGTAGTAGTTTAGGTGTCGTGAGTCATGTCCACACCTCTCTTGAATTGTTAGAGGCTTCATAGACAGACTAAATTAGATGTTTCCATTATTTTCTCAGGATGTTTTATTTAGCTTATGATTCAGGTTAAGGGTTTTGCAAGACTGTACTTTTAAGACTTTCTTAAATGTCTAAGTGTTCACCTATTTTAAACTTCCACATATTGTTTAGTGTCATGTAAGTCATATAGCCAGGCCATAATTCACTTGGGGATTAGATTTGGTTCTCGAGTGCCAGTTATGTCCAGGGTGTAGTCTCGGGTCGTGACATGCTACTCCTACAATGTTACAAACAAGTTCAAAGTCACATTCTTAATTCTCTTAATTACAATTACTCTTGATACTTAACTTTATATTGAATAATGTATTTTTTTAAAATGTAAAATATACCTTTTAATGAATTTGTATGCAAGCCAAGCAATACCAGAATAATTAGAAATTTGTGAAAGCCATTTTTTCAATCTTTTCCTCATAGCTAATTCATTCTTTTGTTCTCTTTTTTGTGTGTATTTTTAAAGGTACTTCCTTTCTTACCATGTTTTCTTTTCTAATTTTAATAAAGAAATAGATTATCTTGTAGTGAACTTGATATAATAATTCTTTAGGTTGGTGAACAGACGAACACTAGAAAGTAAATTGTGATGAAGAAGTCTGAACTAAAAAATTATTGATGTGAAAAATTTATAATTCCAATTAAAGAGTAGTACCTTATAGATGACTTGGAATAACAATTGTTACAAAATATAGGTAAACTTAATTGATTTTTCAAAGCTTCTATTTTATGATTTATTAAAGTAAATTAATGGTATTAGTATAGAACTCTATTTTAGTTCTTTTCATGACCGTGCAAAGCGCGGCCAAGTACACTAGTTTAAAAATATGGACAAATAATTAGATTTTTTTCAAGTTCCATAAATGGGTTTATTTTGATGTATTAAAGCAGGGGTAGAAGCACAATAAAAAGTCAAGTGGTAGCTTAAATATTTGACATATCATTAATTAATAACTAGTTTACCTGTCCGCGCTTCGCAAGGTTATAAAAAAGATTAAATATATTTTTAAATAATTAATGTCACTACTTGATAAATATTCTAACAAATAATGTAACAAAAAAGATAAATAGAAATTAAGTTACAATTCTAATTACATATACAGAAAAATTGCTGAAAAATATTCTCATGCTGCAATTTCAATTTAAAATTATTGAATAAAAAAGACAGAAAGATAAAAGTTGATATGAAAGGTTTCATTTAATTGACAAGATAATTATCATAGTTTCATAATAAATTCAACTATTCATATACCAATATTATTGGTTAAACCAACAATATTAACTCTATTCGATCATAAATTATGTAAAAAAAAAATTGTATAAATGACTCTACAAAAATAAAAAATAAAGATATATTTTTGGTAATCCATGTTGATAAAAAAAATACTTGAATAATATCTGAACATAGTTATGCATAAAATTTCCATATTGATAAAAAAATAATTGAATAATATCTGAACACAGTTAGTTATGCACGAAATTCATAAGTTAGAGCAATTTTACTTTTTTTATTTGGATAATATGATTGCTCGCTTACTATACTAACTTACAACTACTAGATAAAAATCAAGAAACACTCGCCCACTAAAACCTCATGACGAGTAGTCAATCTTTATCTCTTAGTCTTCATACTTACAATTTACCGTCACACTTTATTTAACAACTTAAGTACTATTTACCCATTCACTATATATCATCGCCTAGTTAGTCTGTAACCCTCTGAATATTACGGGCTCTCCCAAAAAATCATAAGCCTAGTTTAGATATATCACCTTATGAATACTCTTGCTCTTTCTATTCAACACCTATACTTGGTCGTTACTAACACAATGACACATCATCATAAACTCATTTCTAGTTAAAATATACTCTAACTCATCCTAAATAGTAACTCTTACTCTACCTCCTATCATGAAATATTCACAAACTCATCACTTCTTAGTCTACCCATAAAGAAAACTCCTCGTTAATAACTTATCGGGTGCATGACTACAATAACATAATTTGCCTCATCACTATCTCCCTTTCTTAGATTACTGAACCGCTGCATGCTTTCTTCTAACTTTGGGTACTTTTATTACTACTGCTTATAATCTCATAACTCATACTATCTTTTCGGGTGCAATTACTAACCAAGCTCTAAAACACACTTCCTCATAGGGGTCTCAATTGAGAAAAGGTTCAGAGAAAAGAGTCTGGGAATATGTTTCACTTTTAGCTCGAACACACGATCATATGGATAAAAGTGCGTTATTTCAAATTTCAACACTTCAGCTTACTCACGGGCTTTTCTCAAGCCCATCTACATTCTCATGAGTTCCTCAAGACTTTTTATGAGAGTAACTCATCGATATGGAACTGGATTTGCTTTTCAACTACCTTGAGTATGAGGGGTAGTTGAATGAATATGAGAAACATACGAGTATGAATAAGTTCCTTATGACTCTGCTCTATTGCACGATTTAGAGTATGAAATAAGGGAAACTTTTCTTAGATGCCTGTACTCCCTCATTTATAGAAGTGGGGGGCCCATAACCATAAAGAAGATCCTACTTGACACGGCTTCATAGACACCCTTGGACACTTGAACCTGGCTCTGATATAAATTTTTTCATGACCCGAGCCTACACCCTGGACATGGCTGGCACTCGAGAACTATTTCTAGTCCCCAAGCGAACCCTTATCCTAGCTGACCACAAGCGGAAGACTAACTCAATCATACATAAGCTTAAAACTGAATTAAATTCATTAAACTCAAATACTTAACTTTATTTTTTCAAAAATGTCAATCTGAACAATACTCATTGAGAATACTTATAGTTTGTAAAACAACTCAAAGAAAGAAAATACTAAAGGACACCTCGACTCTGTCTATTGATGAAGCCTCTACTATTACAAAAGGATATCGAGACAAGACCCACGACATCTAGGAACTACTAACTGTGAGGTAAAGATGAAGTCCTCCGAAATATAACAAGGTTCACCAAAGCTGACTAGAAGGTCAGATGATCTCAATGAAACGCCTGTTGATGATTCCGAGCACGTGTAACTGCATCATAAAATGATAAAGGTTGAATGAAATCAGTACATTAAATGTACGAGTATGTGATAAGGTTAGAGTAAACAACTTACTACATGAATAATTGAAAGCAATATGACTGGATCAATAAATGAATTTGAAGTGAAAACCATTTAAGCTTTACAATAAAGTATACATGAAAATAATATACTTTACTTTTGGGGAGTTACTCTAACCGACAATCGTTACCATGAATCTGGCAATGATACAACGTTTCGCCTCACATTACCAGGGCCATCTTATACTTTGCCAGGGTATAGGATGATATTGTGACTTTGGATCTATCTAATTGGCCTTCTAAGGGCAGTGAGGAGTCTCATGAAGAATCAATGCTATCCTATCCTATGTTGGCTACATAGTTCTATGGGACTTCCGAATCATAAAAAACTCTAACCCAATTCGGTGCTCGATACTACTCCCAAAATAAGTGATATAACTATATGCTCAATGTTTAAAAACATACTCTTCCTCTAGTTTGAGATAATTGCTCAAATTATCCTCTTAAAAGAGGTAACTGCTCTTGAAATATCTTGAACTCAAAACTCATTTAGTAATGAAAGTTTCTCTTTTATCAATGTAAAAACTGACACCTTTGCGAATACTTAGTTCCTTTATACTCGTAAATAATTCATACTTGAAGATTCTTTCTCAAAAATATTTCAAAATCGTATTGTACTATGATCATTGATGACTCGGGAAGTCATACTGCATAAACATTGATGACATATCTAGATACCATACTGCTTAAATATTGATGGCATACTTAATTATCATACTAAACATTTTTTAGAAACTTTTTTTTCTCAAAACTCATTTTTTCTTCCTCAAAACTCACTTTAAAACACATGTATTAGCTTTAAAATGCTTCTCAAGATTTATAACTCAATTCATAGGGTTCATACGGAATTATAAACATGAACGACTCAACTCAAGGACATTAATAGCAATATGAAAACTCAATACTCAAAACTCAAGAACTCAAGAATTGAAGGACTCAAGAACTCAAAACTCATAACTCAACGATACTACTCCTCTCAAGGATACTCTATTCATAGAGTTCATGCAGAATTATGGTCATGAACGACTCAACTCAGGGATCTCAATAACAATGTAGACTCATGAATACAACTCCTCTCATTCTCATACTCTTTTACTCAAGACTTAGTTCAAGTCTATGGTTGATTTCAAAAGAATTCTCAAATTTGACTCAAAGGACCCTCTTGAACATTCCTCTTAATCTTTCTTTAATTTGAAATGTAATTTAAGAGATATGATTAGGATACGTAGGATCTTTCAATGATTAAAGAATTTTTCTAGAGTTAATATCAAGGAAAGAACGAAGACACGATTCAAAGGAACACGCTCGAAATGAAGAACGGAGAAGCAAAAGGTCAGACAACTATGGCATATCTGTGGCACATCGCGCCAGCCCTCGAAGTACTGGGAGTACTTTGGGGCACACTGCTGGCGCATTGCCCCAACCCTCCTGGTGCTATGGGGGCGAATTGCTCCAGCTCGAACCCAGAAATCTGACAAATTTTCTTGTAAAATTTTGGGTCCTAACTCATCTAGAATTTATTAGTTTCTTCCAAACTCTCTTTGATTCATAAACCCAACACAAATTCATTGACATCTCACTCACATTCTATCAAGAAACACCACTCATTCGCAAGACCTTCACCTTAAGAACTCTAAACGTCCATTGATAAAGAATGGGGCTAAAACTCAAAAACTACTCAAGAATCTTTACATAAACTATTTCATGGATGAATTAATGGAATAACTACATGATTTTCGTGAGGACGAACAAGTCCATCACTATGGGAAGCCTCACACGCCTGAAAAGAACCGCGCTCTTGGCGAAAATTGAAAACCTTGCTTTTCTCCTCTTGAAACATTTCTCTAAAAACCTTAATTATTTTATAACGTGAATGGGTGATAAGAATCTGATTAGACCCTTAATAGAGTCAGGAAAAATGTGTTAACACAAGTGGGCTAAAGGAAAAGACCAAAATTCCCTTTCCTAAAATGGATGGAAAGCCTTAAATGGAGAGGCTTCACTCAAATGGGTATAACTTTGTTCTAAGAGTTTAGAATTTAACAAACTTGGTGGCGTTGGAAAGAAGAATCATAGACCTTTGATTTGATAGCTCATAGCCCACATAATTCTTTATCTACTAAAAGATATGGTCGTTTGAAGTTGACCCAAGAAAAATCTCATAGTGAAACTCAATCATTTAGAAAGTTTTCAACTCAACTTTATGCTAGGGAATTTTAGGGACCTTAACAGCTAAGAAAAGTTAGAATCACATATTCACCATAAAGAATGACTCGAGCCTTAACTTAGAAATTTTTGGGATGTTACATAATGCCTCAACTTTTCAAATGAGATCATGAGCATAACTATTAACACAATTTAGGAGTTATGATCATCAAAAGTCATGAAAGTTGTAACGACCCTCTTGATCATTTTTATGAATTTTACCCATGCTTCTAATTTTAACTCTTCTCGTAGCGTTTATATGCAATTTATGACTTGTGTGAATGAGTGATGTAATTTTTAGATTTCATAAAGAGTTATTTTATTGGTAATAATAATGAGAAAAAAAAAGAAAAAAAAAGAAAAAAATAATGGGTCAAGCCCAAAATAATAATAATAATAATTATAAATAAACAAAAAGGGAAAAAGACCTAAACTATTGTAAGTGATGAAATATTGAAAAAAATGAACGGAACAGAGGATAAAAATTTACGCAGACGGAAAAAGAAAAGAAAAGGGAGAAAAACAGGGGAAAGAGAGGAAAAAATTGGGATTTTCATCCCAAAGAGTTAAGGTAATGCTTCTCGTCCTTTCCATTAATTTTTTATGTGATTATGAATAGATTTTTAGGTTAACAATGTGTATAATTTATGCTAAATTAAGAAAATATAGGTCTAGGGTTTTTACAACAAAATCATGATTTAAGGGTCGAATAGTGATCTATTTTTGCGGAAATTTTGCATGCAAGTTTGTTTATTCATGGGTAAACATAATCTGAAAGAAAATCTCAAATTCAAACTTGGTGGCTCGGAATGACACTTTGACCTGATTTTTGAGCCGGAACTAAATATAGTAATATGAGTGTCATTAGATTCGTATTCTTATGAGGATTATATATTTGATAGATCAGAAGCTCTTTGAAACTTTATGAAATGGGAAGACTCAAGCTCTGAGCTAATTGCTTGGTTATTTGAGGCAAGTGGATTTCTAAACCCTTGTTAACTGTATAGAATCGTGTATTTTCTCGTAGTAAGTGTTAGAGAGTAATGGGACTTGGTGATGGGTTGACATGTCCATATTAAATAATTTTAATGATGAAAAATGGGTGATAAAAGGCAATGTGATTAATTATTGGTGTGTGATGTGTTGAGAATGGTTTTGAAAGGCGTATTGATTCATTGTTGATGATGTATCACGACTGTGTTGTGAATTGTGCATTGTTATGAAAATGGTCATCTCCTAATTATTTGTGTGAACATGTCTTTTTCATTGGTCTAAGACATGGTTGTGATAAGTGTTATGTGAATTGAGGAAGAATAAGAAATTAAAGAAGATGTACCATTTCAAAAGAAGTGTCGCGCACCGCAATGGATATTATGATTCAAGGGATGTGTCACACACTACGATGAATTCTATTATTGAGGGATGTATCGCACACCATAATGGATTCTATTATCGAGGGAGGTGTCGCACGTCGTGATGGATGCATGGACAGATGTCCCCCATGGGTCCCGAACTATGAGACAGCGGGTGTGTATCATTAGGCTAAACATGCATCACTATAATTGACATTGCATTTCATTGCATTGCACATCTTTATCATTGGTGAACTTGATCTTGTGTGTTGCTAATTTTGTGAGTGCCTTTCTGTAGAACTTATGGTTGATGAATATTGAGCTTGTTGTTAAGGATATGAAATTGTTAAGAGTGTTATTGTTGAGATGTGTGCTATGTAAATTGGGAACTATTAGGTTGGACTATTTTTTATGTAGGTTGTAGTTGTGGAGGTTTGGTTGGGGTGTAAGCAATACTTGTATTCTATTCCCTTAGCTTGTGATTAGAAGTTTACTTGCTGAATATTGTATGGTTTGGTACACACCCCTTGCTTCTACATTTTTGTAGGTTACGAGCTTGGATCTTCGTGATACTTTCTATTCTCTTCTTTTCTAAGGCTTCCTATGGAGATTTGTGAGGTAGTTATTTGTCATCTCAGTAGACCTTCTTACTCCTATATATCTTCTTGTTCTATTTTAGAGACAACATCATTTTAAACTTATGCTTTCTTTCAATTCTAGTGTAATACAATAGAGACTTGTGCACGTGACAACCAGGTTTTTGGGGTATATTAAAATTTATTATAAATTTCTACATTATATTATAGTATTAAACTTTTATTCTCGTTTTACGTCCGCATTCACCATATTAGTTGGGTTTTAGGCTGCCTTGTCTTGGTGGGATAAGACGAGTGCCATCACGTCTATTTTTTTATCGTGACAAAATGGTATCAGAGCCCTAGATTCATAGGTCCCATGCATACACAAGCTGATTCTAAGTAGAGTCTCGAGGATCAATACGGGGACGTCTGTACTTATCTTCGAGAGGCTATACTAACTTTTAGGAAAAATCTTCACTTTTTCGATCTCTATCGTGCGTCCTTAGTCAGACTTGATTCCATAACTTCATTCTACTCTCTGTATTATAGTGATGACTCGTGCATGATTCTTCATGTAAGTCGTTGGTGTGTCATGTATGGTTTGTAGTCTAGATATGGTTTAGAAGTGATAGAGCTATTAAAAGAATGTGTGGTTTGATTAAGAATGTTCAACAATTTGAAAGGGTTTAGTATGTTTATAGCTCAATGATGCATTTTGAAGATATTTGAACAATGAGATTGAGCAATGGTCTGACAGACTTAATTAACATGTTATCTTTTTTAGGTTAGTTACCCCGCCAGAGGGAATAGTACTTGTGTGGTATAGGCAATATCTTGAATGGTTCGACAATTGGAAGTGGAATTATTAAATGGACGGCTAGATAATAAATATGGTAAATTTGGGATGATGAGAATGATGTTGTGCTAATTGAGGTCAGAATCTCTACTATTATTTCATTGATTAAGTGTATATCAAAGATGGTCATGATACGACTACTACAACGGTATGGATGCTTACTTGGTTGGAGTTATGAAACATGTTACTTCTGTCATCAACATGCTCTAAGAAAGAATGCATATCGATTGGGAAAGAGACAGAACAGATTTAATAATGTTTTACAGTTATTCAATGGATAGAAATGTGTGGGCTATTTGGGTACGATCTGCTCTTAAGGTATGATGTATTCTAGTGGTAGATGTAACTTACTTTCACGGTGTGGTACTAGTTATATGCAGAAACGAATATGTCAATTTTCAAGTGTCGATACTAACTGCTTAAAAAGTTATCAATTGTACCACATGCTCATATAATGAGATTCAATGTTGCATTCACATTTCAGAAACCAACTTGGTTGTTACTATTCACACTTGGGTTAAACATTAGTTATAAGGAAGGTTTTAGTGGTGGATCTTTGCCACGATATTAATGTGTTTAGGTTGTGAAGTGTATCCCGAGGATTCTAAATGAGAAGTGGTGATTTCATCAAGCTCCAAAAGAGTGGATCGATATCGAAATGAAAATCTTATGGGTAAAGGAAGTCTCAATGAGTATGCTTGTGTGAAGGTCATTGAGGATTTTAGTAAGAAAGTGCATATAAAATTGAGTGAGTCCTTTGAATTTGGTTGGTATAGCTGAATTTTAGGTTTCATGTCAATGACAAGGTTGAGTTCGTGATGATGGTAAGGGCTATTTGAGCATGATGGTATAAGAGCTTGTGATGGATTGTGATTGAGATACAACTATATGATAAGAATTATTGGTTAAATGAATTTTTGTATTGTAATAACGACTTGCGAGTATCTATGATTGTGGTTTGCTACTATGTGGTGAGTAGTGTGGTCATATATAAAGTTTTAGGATGTGTGGAGACACCGCTTGAATGAATAGAAAGGAGTTATTCTTAAATGGAAAGAATTAGTGGGATGTAGTTTATCTTTCAAAAGGATGGAAGAACAAAGATATATACTTTGTTTGCAAAGGGCCAAAGATGTATCTTTAGAAAGAGTGGATAATTGGATTCAGAGATACGTGGTTCCATCTGTTTTGCCCAAAATGTTGTGATAGTGTTACATGTCATTCGTATCAGTTAAAAGTTGTTGGATAAGATTTGAGAAAGAAGTCTACAGACGTTTGACTCGAGTGTGGTGATAAGTTCTATTATGGTTTTGAGTTTGGTAACTGGTACAACTGAATTTTAATGAAGGCTACGACAAGATCGATGAGGAGGCGATCAATGATAGGCTAAGATATATGAATTCATAAAAATCTTGATTGTATGAGCTAATGATAAATAATGGGATTGTGTTACACAGTTGGGATAAAAAAGGTTCAAGTTTTTCATTGTGAGTCTATGTTCGTGGTAGTATGTTTTGTTAAGGTATGGATTGGTAAGATAAGAAATGATCGATCGCATTGGGTGGGTATTGATCATTTGGAAGGACTTATGCATAATTTGTGTCGTAAATTTGGTTACTTTTGATTATTAAAGGACCTAAGGGAGGTTTCACATAACATTTTGGTTAGACGATAAGGTAAAAATGTCATGGGTTGTTGGCCAAAGAATAAGATTGGTAAGCGAGTTAGCAAAAGGAATAAAAGTTTGGTGTATTAAAGAGTTCAAGATATTTAGAATTTTACATCATGGGAAGAATTTAAGGAGAGGTGAAGGAATAAGACCTCTCGTATATACCCTTGGTTCAGAGTTAAAGTTGTACAAATTTTTGCCTTTAATATGACTGTGAGATGTAGACTAGTTCATAACAGACTAATTAGGGGTTTATCATAGATTTTTAGGAAGATTGAATTTTGATATGTGTGAAAAACAGAGATGGGTGGAAGATTTTGTGTTGTTGTGTGCGGCTAGATTGTTCAAATTATGGTAGGTGACTTATGAATACACTATAGGATGGACCTACAGTTATACATGGTTATTGATGACTTTGAGGGGATTGAAACTACTTTGTTGATGGAACTACATATATTGTTATGATGCGTAATATAGACATTTGATGTTGTGTCATGATCCAAGGTATCCCCTAGGCATAACATGGCGTATAAGACCCCAAGAGGCCCCATAAAAGCCACTTATCATTCATAACATAAGAAATAGACAAAGAGATTTAAAAACACAACTTCAAGGTATCAAAATTTTATAAGCAAAGCAGAAATTCTAACATCATCTCAATAGCCATCTAGTACATGAGAATGAATTTGGGCCTAGCCCGTACATTAAGTTCAAAACTGAAAATAAGGACAGACTAAAAACAATGAAGATTCGGTCCTTGAATCATAAGGACTCACCAAAGCTTGGAATCTCGTCAATGAACTCTAGCCATGAAACTAAAAACCCTGACTTCCGAACCCTACATTTGGGGAAATGTAGGCAAGAGTATGCATTAGTACAAAATATGTACCAAGTATGATAGCCATGCATAAAACATTTGAAAACATACTTAAAAGAGATACCTTCATAAAATGCAATGACTAAGCTAAACATGAGATAAGAGGGTTAGAAAACATAAATCATAAAACATTGTCAATGCACACAGTCATCATCTTAAACATAAATGAGATGCTTTCTGTCAAAGTAACCTCTGTTCATCATAACTTGCTTGTGGAAAGTAGCCTTAACCGACATATAAGACCAAGAGTTATCATCATGGAATCCGGTGTCTCCTACACTGAAAAGAGTTTTCCTACTTGCCACGGTAAGGACCATGAACTTCTAGCTCATGTGGATCCACTAGCTAATGTCTATCTAGACAATCCTATGTCGGCACATAGTTAATAGGACACGGGTAATCGTCACTTGTCCACTCAGTACTAAGCTTAACTTCCAAGGAATATTTCTTATTTATATTCATCTTAGCTCATAAAGGAACATGGGTAATCACATCTTGTCGTTATATCATATGACATGGGTAATCGCCTCTTGTCCTTGCATCTTATGTCATGGGTAATCTCATCTTGTCTTTCAATTAGAGAGCATGGGTAATCGCCTCTTGCCTCATCATTAGAATAACTTCTTAGCATTGATTCATTTTAGGTGAGAAAGCCTTTCAACCCTAAGAACCCTTATCATGTGAGAAACCATTCACAATTCATGCTTACATGTGTATATGAGAAATCTTTTCAACAACACAACAATAGCAACATCATTAATACTTCACTCTCAAAGCATCCTTAAAACATTTACATAAAGTTCAAAAGAACATGCATAATTTCATAATTCACCTTTCATAATTCAAAACACACTTTCATTCATCAAAATCTAGAAAACATGGGTTAGACATGGAGTCATGGGAATTCATCATAAAATCATGTAATTCTATCAATTCATGATTAATTTCATAAAACTCTTCTTTCATAATCCAAAACCCACATTTTATGACCATAACTTGGAAAACATGGGAATTACATAGGTTCATAGGGGATCATCATAAAAACATGAGATTAACTCAATTCATGCATAAAAGATCAGAAATCCATCAATTAAATCAATAGTCACAAGAACCCACAACATAGAAGAAAAACCCTTAACTCAATTGGGGATTTCTATCTTTGAAAATAAGAAAATTTGGGAACTCCATGAATGGAAGGAATCCATGGATGAACACTATCATACCTCAATGCCACTTGCTTATCTCCAATGGAGGAGTTGAAGACTTGACTTCAAACCCTAGGTTGAACCCCTTCTTCTTTAAGCTTTCTAGAGAGAAATATCTGGGAGGAAGACTTGTTCTTCTTTTAAAAAATTTAGAGAATTACTTGAATGGGTTTATTTTGGGATTAAAATCACTTATATAGGGGTTCTGGGTAAGTTCATAATGACGTAGAATCAATACAAAATAATTAGGAAAATACCCAATTACCCTCAACTTACAGCTGACACGAACCTCCGATGGAGGCCTTCGCGAGCCGTTTAGGACTTCATGGGTCATGGTGGTAGCTGTGGTCCTTGAACAATGGCTTGGGGAAATCCTGCCCATGCTCACGCCCATATTTACGGGTTGTCTGGCCCTTTACGAGCCGTCTATGGGCTTGTGGGGGGAAGCTGGCCCAGGGGTGGATGCTGCCTACCGTCCACAGGCACCACCACAAGTCGTGGTGCCCTTCACGGCCTGTATAGGGTTCCATGAAAGGTGCCATGGCTCAGGTTTGGGCAAGGGAACTCCCTCTTGAACCCTTTCTTAGTCTTCTTAATTTCTGAGGTGTTACATGTTGTATGGACGTTATGAGCTTATAATATACCAAATTATGAGAGTGACCAAAGATTTATCTGAGTTTAGCTTGAGTTATATGACAGTTTAGAATGGTAGTTGAAATGTTGTATGTGAAAGGTTGTGTGAAGTTGACTTTGGGTGTGACTTAATAGCTTTATCTCAATAGAAAAGTACTAATAGATTTGGAATTAGTGCTATCAGCATTTGGTGGGATCCATCTATGGCATGGAAAGCTTACATGGAAAAAAAAGGAACAATAGCTTGAAAATTTTAGAGGTTACAATGTGTTTGCTAAGAAGTCTTTGATACTTGTAATAGTTTCAGAGTAAGGTAAATTGCCAAATTGGTTATGATGTTTTATTAGTAATGAGATTGTAGGCTTCAATGGAATAATGTGAAGAGTATGAGTCCAATCATGATGGAGACTATATGGACAGATTGTAGCTAGCTAAAAATCAAAGAGATTGAGTCAATTGAATAGAAATGTTTGTTATAAGTTATTTGGAGGAAAAATTTTGTGTTATTCAACCTTGGTTCGATACATTCTTATGGCACTTGTTGCTCCCAATTGCACGCGCAAGTGTACGTGGTCGCGCAAGTAATATAGTTTTTTTAGAAAAGATTTTTCATTCCCAAGGGACTTTTGATCAACATATACTAAGTAACTTAATTCCACAATTTGACAAAAGTAACACCTTTCAAAGAGTTTGAATGTTGTTAATTACTACAACAACTTATGCAATAAACAAAGTAACTACTATGAACGACTTCAATTCGATGTTTTAAGCAAGTTAGAGACAATTCCAGGGTTGCAGCATGCGTTGATTTCATGTATCGTATCTCAGGCAATGAACTAATTCAGGTTATCAAGTTACTGATTTACAGGATTAATTATATGAGTATGGTCTCCCGACCTCTAATCGCCTACTCCAATTAGCTATCTAACTACATCGTTGAGTGGGGATAGGAAGTTCTAATTGGCGAGCATTTATATTTCATCCTATTTCGTAACAGAGCTAGGTGTTCGTCCGAGCGTCACTCCTAAACACAAATCAACTCAACTTAATGGAAGATCAGGCTCTCTATATTCTTTGATCTATCTACCTTAGCCTCTATCGATTTTAAGAGTAGACAACATATTTATTTCTATGGTGCTCAAGTAGGAAATACTAAAACAAGAATATAAAAGTAATTTACAACCTTAACCAAGAATTAATTCAAAAACCTTTAATACTTAAAAATCAATCCGTAGCTATAGCCTGGAACAAGGGCGTTTAGCCACTCATAATATTCAAAAACCGCAAAATAGAACTGTTCATGTGATTTCCAAAATAAAAAAGAGTTAGAAAATTGAAACCTATTACAAAACTTGGATCTTGCTCTTACACACCAAAAAGTAGTCGAACCCCCACAAAATATCCCTAGGTACCTATTTATAGAAGTTAGGAAAACTATTTTCTAAATCTAATCCAACAAGGAGTCCTATTTAATTTAATTATCATTGGGCACGTCGGACATGGGTTGGGGCACCATGCAGACCGTGCGCCAGGCAAACTCTTCTGTAGTTTTTGTTGTGGCCCGCCGCACCAGGCAGTGTGCCTGGCAAGCTTTGTTGTCGTACTGGCGTTGGCGTCTCATGCCAGATAGTGCGCCTGGATCGCACTTTTATCGTGGTGTCCTTGGCGGCTTGCACCAGACAGTGTGCCAGCCCTTGGTGCTTTCCTCCTTCATTTATTTTCATGCTTTCTTGCTTCTGCTTTCCTCAAATAAACTCCATTTACCTCTAAAGTTCCTGCAACACCTAATCATGTGTTTTAGTGCACAATCATCACAATTTAAACAAAACAACATTAATAGTCTCAAGATAATTCAATCCCAATGTGGGCAATTATTAGCAACTTTGGCATATAGATATGCCTAAGATCACCACCCCACACTTAAAACCTTGTTCGTCCTTGAACAATATTTAAACCTTTAACTCATTTTTCTAACCTTTGGACTTATCAACCCACCTTAAAATTAACTAAACACATTTAATCATGCTTTTGTAGTTCGCATCGGATGCAACACTTAACAATTTTACTATCTCACCATGATACACCAATTTACAACACATATGCTCAAAGAAGGACTTTTTATTATATTTCCGGGCTAATGCAAAATTATACAAACACGCCAAATAGATGAACCCCAAACATGTGCCATGAATGCCCTTACACATTTGTGTTTAGTATAGCCTTTCACTCAAGCAATTATATTAGAGACAAGGCCTATTTTCAAACATTTTACTCACTCTCACAAATAAAGTTCTTACTTCTCTCAACATGCCATAATCTTGCTGATGAGTTCAAGATTTGGACTCATTTAGGGATTTGTTTATATAGAATTAGTGTCCTCAAATGCTTAATTTGTGTCAATAACTGATGTAAAACCCTTGATGTTCTGGTAAATGGATTGAGGAACAAAGTAAGGATACTAACAAGCAAAAAGGAACAAAACAGGCTGAAAGGGTGAAGAAAGGTAGCCTGGTGATTGCCAAGTTCACTTGGCGAATCGCCGAATGGCTATTTGACCGCCTAAAGTTCTAGTCTGCCAAGCCTTGAAGGAAAGAACCAAGTTGGCGATGAAAAGGAGCAGTCAACAGATCGCCGAGTAGTTTCGCGATGTAGTGCTAGATCTCCCAAAGTTACAGACCTGGAGGATGATGAGTACCAAGGCAAAAAAGCGATGGAATAGACCAAAGGACGGTTCACTGAGTGGTTCAGTGAGCCTGACTTACTTCACCGAGTGACTCTTCGCAGCACATTTTTGGCGACTATAAATACAGTTTTGAACATTCAGTATGTAGCGACCCTTTCCAATTTCCATACGCAAATAAATCACTATATATATATATATATATATATATATATATATATATATATATATATATATATATATATATATATATTTTAGGCATGTAATGTTCCCATACAAGTAAATAATGATCCTAAAAATTTATCATCAACTTCTAAGTACCCAAAATAATTGGGTTCATGCGTCATATGATCATTCCAAACAAGTAGGACATGCAATATATTACAAGCTCATGCATACACCCTAAATACCAAACATATAGCCATACTTAAATTACAACCCATGGACATGATACGGTTAGGCTTCAAAATCGAATGCAAATATACATCACATAGATCGGGTATAAGTACCAAAATTTATACAAAATATATATGCCTATATGCAAATGTGATCTTCTTAAAAGTTCTCAAAATTTCCATCTCCCATGGCCATCTTCATGCCTCCTCTCGATCAGCCCCTACGATAGAAACAACTATCGCTAAGCATATAGCTTAGTGGTGTTAAAACTATAGGGTCGGAATCCTCAAAATTCACCAAGCTACCTTTTCCAAGTCAATGAGCATCATACTTGAAACAGAATAAATAAATCAAGTAACAATAGATAACAAGTATCAAGTTCTACATTCAAAGATACAAATGTCAAGAAGCTCATAGCACCATTTTCCAAGAATTTCAATAGCAAGGCTCGCCCCATATATACTTCATGTCGTCACACTCGGCACAAGCAAGTATCAAGAAGGGTCACGCTCAGTATCAAGAAGGACCAAGCCTCAGATCAAAAAGGACCAAGCCCTATATCAAGAAGGACCAAGCCTCAGATCAAGAGAACCAAGAACCATATTAAAAATGGCTTTCTAGTTCGTACTTAAAATGGATAATTTCCATTCCTAAGACGAACTACAAATCCAGAGTCAAGATGGCAAATGATCCGAATCAAGAGGCCTGCCAATAGTGACAAAGCCACAGCCTCAAGAAGGACATGGTCCCAACAAGAGTGCCAAGTGATCAAACAATCCGTACAAGTGGCGAGTTACACAAGCATGATACCAACACGACAATGCAAAGTGACAAGAGGTAGCTGAGGTATCAAGATCAAATTTCATATATACCAGCCGTTACAAGAGTGCAAGCACAAGTTTATACACAAACCTCAATACTTTAGCGTAGCAACAGTCCAACAACTTCGCAAGCAAACCGGAGACCAACCAACATATCAAGGTCCTCAACTTGTTCACAAGTATATATAACCTTAAAAATACAATTAAAAAACTTCTTTAATTCCTAACATCTCAATAATGTCGAAATAAACAAGATTTATCATCACAAGTAAGCTCAGCCCACACAGATACAACTCTGTTCCCAAAACAGTGATTCTGGCCAGTTTAGTACTCCATATTGTAACTTATTTTTTAACAGGAAAACGGAAATACTAGACTTTGTAACCTTCATGAAAGTTATAGATACATTTATTAAGATTGCAACGAAACAAGAATCACTGAAAAATACATTTTTTACAACAAGATATCATCGATACACTAACAGTGGTTCCTACCAGATTTCTGAATCCGAAATCTGGACAACACTTGTCCTGTGTTGTGTCCCATTTTTCACATCTATAACAGCTAAATTAGACTTTCACATAAACATAAGAGTTGTAGATATATGAATACGATTTCCAAATCATATTTATTCACCCAAAACAGAGTTATAGATACTGAGATATTCTAAACGTAACACAACCTACTCAGCTACAACAACAGAGAAATATGGACAGAACCTGTCCTGTGTTGCGTCCAATTTTTCACATCCATAACAGCTAAATGAGACTTTCACATAAACATAAAAGTTTTAAGTACATGAATCAGCTTTCCAAAACATCTTTA
This sequence comes from Solanum pinnatisectum, assembly GCA_035578085.1. Lineage (NCBI taxonomy): Eukaryota > Viridiplantae > Streptophyta > Magnoliopsida > Solanales > Solanaceae > Solanum > Solanum pinnatisectum. The sequence continues at coordinate 1,438,050 of JAWPEI010000015.1, forward strand.
TTCACCTAAAACGGAGTTCTAGCTCACAAGATATACACAATTTACCAAACACTACCAGCTCAGAAACAGATTTCAGCCACTTACCACCAAGGCAGTTTGTCTCTTTGATTCCAGCCAAAAGACCAAGGTTTTTTTCTTGTGATTTTTGAAGAACAGATGATAAGCTATGTTTCTAAGGGTTTTAATCTTCAAGTCCCCAAAATTACTCAAAGAGGAGTGAACTATATAGTCAACAAGTGATGTTTATCACTTGGACACTTGTCCAAATGAAGGGGCTGCCCATAATAGTGTTGTGTGCTGCCCAAATGCACACATATACACATATATTTATATATCCTTCACCTTCTTTTTACAATCATACAAAATTCTAAATAAATTCTTACGTAAATACCCCCATACAATCCCATAAATTACGATTACAATCTATGCTAAGCAAGTTTGCAAATATCACAAAATTTCAAGTTCCCCAAAATGTGAATAAACCATATTGAAGTAGTTTAGCTAAGGTAAATCAATATACAAATTCTTATTAGCATTTAGGGGTGTTACAACTCTCTCCCCCATAAAGAAATTTCGTCTCAAAATTTACCTTTCCTTAGTCCCGAAACAAGTGTGGATATTGGGTCCTTATGTCTTCTTCTCTCTCCCAGGTAGCTTCTTTTCCCGAATGGTTCCTCCAAAGTACCTTTACTAAGGGTATTTCTTTGTTTCTAAGTTGCTTCACTTCCCGGGCTTGAATTAAAATAGGTTCTTCATCATACGTCAAGTCAGGATTAACCTCAATAGATTCAACTGGAAGAACATGAGATGGATCAGAACGGTATCTTCTGAGCATAGAAACATGGACGACATTGTGTATCTTGTCTAACTCTGGTGGCAAAGCCAATTTATATGCAACCGGTCCAACCCTTTCAAGTATCTCATACGGTCCAATAAATCGGGGACTAAGCTTTCCCTTTTTGCCAAATCTCATAATCTTTTTCCATGGAGACACCTTTAAAAATACTTTATCTCCCACTTGATATTCAATGTCACGTCTTTTAAGATCAGCATACGAGTTTTGTCTATCTGCAGAAATCTTTAGACGATCCTTGATAATTTTTACCTTGTCTTCTGTTTGTTGCACAAATTCAGGACCAATGAGTTTCCTGTCACCAACTTCACTCCAACAAAGAGGGGTCCAACATTTTCTTCCGTACAAAGCTTTATAGGGAAGCATTCCAATACTCGATTGGTAACTGTTATTATAAGCAAATTCTATCAAAGCCAAGTGTTTTTCCCAACTACCCTCAAACTCTATAATGCAAGCCCGAAGCATATCCTCCAAAACTTGTATCACCCTTTCGATCGATCATTCATTCGAGGATGAAACGAAGTGCTAAATTTTAGCTTAGTACCCAGCGCTTCCTGCAATCTTCCCCAAAATCTAGATGTAAATTGTGGGTCTCGGTCAGATACAATAGACATCGGAATCCCATGTAGTCTTACGATCTCATTAATGTACAATTCAGCTAATCGCTCAAGTGAGTAATCCATCCTGATTGCTAAGAAGTGATCACTCTTGGTCAGCCTGTCCACAATCACACATATTGCATCATGATTTCTTTGGGTGCGAGGAAGTCCAGAAACAAAGTCTATAGTTATTCTTTCCCATTTCCATTTCGGTATCGACAAAGGCTGTAGTAACCCAACTGGGACCTGATGTTCTGCCTTTACTTGCTGACAAACCAAACATTTAAAAACGAACTCCGCAATGTCTTTCTTCATATCGTTCCACCAATAATTTGCTTTGATGGTTTGGTACATCTTTATACCCCCAGGATGCATTGCATATGATGAGGTATGTGCTTCATTCAGTATCTCTTTCTTCAAATTGTCATCATTAGGGACACAAAGTCTATCTTGATACAATAAGGCACCATCCTCTGATAATGAAAAATCAAGTTTTTCCCCATTTTGAACTTCTCGGGTCACTTTGACAAGTTTCTCATCCAACTTTTGTGCTTCTTTCACCTGTTCAAGTAATATTGGCTTTACTTGCAAATTAGCAACAATTGTACCCTTTGAATCAAGTGTGAAACAAACATTCATGGCTCTCAACTCAAGAAGCAAGGGCAAAGGCCTCAGAGAAATACTTGCGAAGGATTTTCTACTTAAGGCATCTGCAACTACATTAGCTTTACCTGGATGATAATCAATTGTGCAGTCATAATCCTTAATGAGTTCAAGCCATCTACGCTGTCGGAGGTTCAGCTTCTTCTAAGTACCCAAGTACTTTAAGCTCTTATGATCAATGAATATATGACATTTCTCTCCATACAAATAATGCCGCCATATTTTTAAAGCAAACACTACCGCGGCAAGTTCCAGATCATGAGTAGGATAATTCAATTCATACGATTTTAATTTCTGAGAAGCATAAGAAATAACTTTCCTGTCTTGCATCAAAACACATCCGAGACCATTGTGAGAAGCATCACTATATACTACATACTCCTTCCCTTCTGTAGGTAAGGTGAGTATAGGTGCCTGAGTCAGCAAGGATTTGAGAGTTTCAAAGCTTTCTTGGAATTTTTAATTCCAAGTAAACTTCACTTCCCTCTGCAAGAGTTTAGTCAATGGAGAGGCGATAATGGAAAAGCCTTTCACAAATCTTCTGTAGTATCCTGCTAAGCCTAAAAAACTTCTTACCTCGGTTTGAATTTTGGGAGGTCTCCACTCAACAACTGCTTGTATATTACTAGGATCCACCTTAACGCCTTCGGCCGATACAACATGTCCCAAAAACTTCACTTCATCAAGCCAAAATTCACACTTGGAAAGTTTAGCATAAAGTTCCTTCTCCTTCAAAGTTTGCAAAATAATCTGGAGGTGTTTATCATGATCTTCTCTACTTCTGAAAAATATTAAAATATCATCTATAAAACAACCACAAACTGATCAAGATAAGGCTTGAATACTCGATTCATTAGATCCATGAATACCGCCGGAGCATTTGTCAACCCGAATGGCATCACCAAAAATTCATAATGACCATACCGAGTTCTAAAAGCAGTTTTAGAAATATCCTTCTCTCTAACACGCAGTTGGTGATATCCAGACCTTAAATCAATCTTCGAGAACACTTTAGCACCCTTCAGTTGGTCAAATAAATCATCGATCCTTGGTAGTGGATATTTATTCTTGATTGTGATTCTATTCAATTGTCTGTAGTCAATACAAAGCCTGAGAGTGCCATCTTTCTTTTTTTACAAATAACACCAGGGCTCCCCAAGGAGAAACACTAGGCCGAATAAAACCCTTCTCAAGAAGTTCTTGCAATTGAGATTTCAACTCTCTTAATTCTGCCGGAGCCATTCTATAAGGAGTAATAGAAATAGGGGCAGATCCAGGAATAAGCTCGATAGGAAATTCAACCTCTCTTTCCGGGGGCAATCCCGGAAGATTTTCTGGGAAGACTTCTAGAAAATCACGTACAGCAGGTATGTCCTTGATACTAGGACTCTCCAACCGCGTATCAACTATGTGAGTAAGATACGCCTCACAACCTTGACGCATCAACTTTCTTGCCAAGGCTGCCGAAATAATACTAGCTGTCAATGATCTTTCCCCTTGTACAATGATGTGTGAAAATGTAGGATCTTTAAAAGTCACCTGCTTAGACCTACAATCCACAACTGCATGATATTTATAAAGCCAATCCATCCCTATAATAACATCAAAATCCTTGAAGGGCATTTCAATCAAATCAGCAGGGAAGACTAGATTTTGAATCATGAAGGGACAATCTTGATAAACTCGATTACACACAACCTGGTAACCCAAAGGACTTTCAACCAACACATCAAAATCAAGTCTCACAAATTTCACATTTTCAGGAAGAGCAAGTGATGAACAAAGATAGGAATGTGTAGAACCGGGATCAAACAATGTAAACACACATAAGCCAAATAAGTGAAATTTACCGACAACCACGTCTTGTCCATCTTGATCCTCCCTCTGCCTCATAGCATAAGTGCGTGCAGTAGCTCGTGATCCACTAGCTTTATTCTCTCCACTTGCACCTGTTGCTTGTGTATTTTTAGTTCTTGCACCATCATTAGTTCGAGGAGGATTAATAAAAGGCTTATGAACTGAGCCTTCAGTTCTCAAGGAAAAAGAATTATTAGGATTAGGACAATCCTTCACTTTATGATCAAATCTCCCACAATTGAAGCATGCACCAGAAGCTCTCCTGCAAGTACCATAATGATTCTTTCCACATTGTGGACAAGTGGGAACACGAGACCTGCCTCGGCCATAATTTGGAGTGCTAGCTGTAGAAAATTCTGATCTGCTTTGCTTTTGCTGAGGTGGCCTGTTAACACTACCAGCTTTAGAATCATCAAACCTTCCCCTTTTGGATGGACCTCCAAAATCTGATCTCGGCTTTCGGAATTTGTGTTCATTTCGAGCAGCTTCTTCTTTATCAAGTCGTTCCCAAGTAAAAGCAGCAGACACTAACTTACAAAAGTTCTCATGTTGCAGGATCGCCACATTCTTCCTAATGGAATCATTTAAACCATCTTCAAATTCTTTACACTTGTCTTTTTCCTCTTTTATAATACCCCAGCATAACGAGAAAGCCTTAAAAACTTTTGTTGGTACTCAGCAATAGACATACCTCATTGCCTTAAATTCAAAAACTCCTTTCTCTTTGAATCGCAATAAACAGGTGGGACATACTTCATACGAAATTCCCTAAGAAAATCATCCCAAGTAAGAACAGGAGGTTTTACCTTGGCATTCGGAACACTTACCCACCAATCATAAGCATCCTTTTGTAGGAGTGAAATAGCATACTTAAATTTGGCAACATCGGAACACTCTAACTGCTCAAATACCCTTTCCATGCGCTCCAACCATTGTTCAGCCTCCGTGGGATCAACGGTGCCTTCAAATTCCACTCCACCCATTTTTCTTATTTTCTCAAAATTAAGCACATTAGGATCATGCATCGCTTTAGCCATATGGTGGAAGAATTCAGCCATTTGTTGGAAAGGAGGATTTATAGCTTGAGTATCACGACTCATGTAAGGACATGCACCGTCTCTGGCACCCTGCTGGTTTCTCACTTCAGACCCACTAGTGTGGGGAATATAATGATCTGATAATGGTCTCCAACCTCTCCAAGTGCATTAGGTTGGGAAACAGAGGCACCAGAACCTTCACGAGCAGCTTCCATAGGTCGGTTAGTAGAAGAGGCCATAATTTAATTCCTTCAAAAGGGAAGATCACATTGCATTATGGACATGTATATGATGCACGTGCACTTTACTTGCGATAAAATATATTATGAACCAACCAAGTGAACAAATAATCGACATAACTTTTATCTCCGAAACGAACAAGTATACAAGTAATTTACAGCTAAAGTCCTAGAACCACAAACCTAGGCTCGATATTACTTAGATGATTTTTTCCAATTTCCATATGCAAATAAATCACTAAATATATATATATATATATATATATATATATTTAGTGATTTATTTGCGTATGGAAATTGGAAAGGGTCGCTACATAGTATATTATCAAATATTCTTTAGAACAATCTATTATTAAGTTTTGAGAACCTGGAGATAGTTTTTCTCTAGTTTTTCTTTAGCTTTGAGGGATTGAAGAAATTCACTTTTGAGAAATTGGAAGTGGGTCTTTGAGATTCTTCGAATTAGAGCATTGTAAGGGCGAATCTACACTTACCTAGTTGATGGATAATCAATTTGGTAATTGTTTTACCTTTTTATATGTCTAGCTAAAACCCCAATTCTTAGGGTGTGATCATATGATTATGGGTTGATTTAATTTATGGGTATTGTTAATTGTTAGTTTAAATGCTATTTAGAAGTGAGTTTAATCAGTAATTGTAGTTTAATTTAGGAATTGTAGTTACAAATGCAGTTCAAGGTTTGTGTTCTTAGCTTCCTCAAGAGAGAGGTTTTAAAACCAAAATTATTGGTTGATAGTCAGTGGGTATTGGGTTGAACTGGGTTCAGCTCGAGAGAGTGAATCCTAAACTCAATCACACACATTCAACTCGAGAGAGTGAATGGACTAAGCTGTGGGTTGCTCTTATTTTGCATGCTTGTTGATGTTCAATAGAAATCACTTGGTTTAGGGTAAATTGTTCGAGAGAAAGTTTACCTCACCTATAGCCTAACTTACTCACTAATATCTAGCTATTTACTAATAGTTGCAATTACCCATACGTCTATAATTGCCTATAATCGATCACATCCCACGAACCTATCTCATTATTGTTAATTTTCATTGATTGTGACTGTTTGTAGCTATTTATCAAATCTAAAACCCCAATTTGACATTCGTGTCACCCCTTAATTTGAATGATGTATTTATTCGATAATTTTTATTCCTATGAATAATTTGAACATGTTCATACTCTCCAATTGAATCTGAAACATATACCACTCCTTGTGGGATTCGAACCCAACTCATTTAGTTGGATTTTATAATGACTAGTGATCATTAACACTTAGAATTGAATGAAGTGTCTTTGAAACGTTAATCAAAATGGCGCCACTGCTGGGGAGTGGTGTTGTTTGAAATTCTTTTGGTGAAGTCGAATTTTGTTCTTTTTAGTTATTGTTGAATCTACTTATTTTTGGTTTTGGTTTCTGTATGGTTGTTTAGAACAGAGGAAATGAGTGTCAATGGAAGTAATGGTAGCAAGTGGGCCACCAGGATGACATCAGATATCTCAATGATGTCAATGAGCCTAATGTCAATGACTCAAATCTAGTGGTTGGAGTTGGTGCAATTCGCTTGCCTCCTGCTGAAGGGAACGTTGTGTTCCACATTACAAGCACCATGTTGCAGCTCTTACAATTGAAGGGGTTGTTTGGTGGGTTGGCTCGTGAGGATCCCCATGAACATATAAGGAATTTTGTTGATCTTTGCTGGCCGTTCTCCTTTAAGAACATATCTCAAGAGTCGGTCTAGCTGAGGTTGTTCCCATTTTCTCTAATGGGAGAAGCGTGTAAGTGGTTGGCTGAGTTGCCAAGAGATTCTATCACTTCGTGGAAAAAGCTCATTACTGCATTTCAAGTATGATTTTTTCCCCCTTCGAAGATGATGATTCTTCGGGAAAACATCCAAAGCTTCAAACATTTGGAGGGCGAGCCAATCTATGAGACTTGGCTATGATTTAGAAAGTTGGTGCTACAATGCCAAACTCATGGTTTTCCTGACAACATTTTGCTGCAATACTTTTACCGAAGCCTTGACTCAATGAACAAGGGAGTGGCTGATCAACTTTCATCGGGAGGTTTAATGCAACAACCTTATGTGATATCAGCCCAACTCTTGGATGGCATGACCAAAATTAATAGGGCATGGTACACTCGTGAAGATCAGGTCTCCCCTCTCACTTTTATATTGACCAAAGAACAGATTGAAAAAGATCAAGAGAGGGACCAAAACATGGCATGACTCAGCTGGACATTTTGGCCAAGAACGTCATGGGTGCTGGTACTAGGAGTGTTAATGATGTCACTATTGGTGGTGTGAACCCCGAAGAAGCTAAGTTTGAAGCGATGTACAACGACAAAGTAAACTTCTTAGCCAACCAAGGAGGTCGTTATCGTGCAAACTACCCAAGGCTGTGTTGGTTGGTTTGTGATAGGTGAGACTGCCCTTATTGGTCCCGAATTGGTTTATGAGGCTATTGAGAAAGTCTGGCTCATTAGAGAAAGGTTGAAAATGGCTCAAAGTAGGCAAAAGTCTTATGCCGATATGAGGAGAAGGGATTTAGAATTTAAAATTGGTGATTGGTTCTATTTGAGAATCTCACCCATGAAGAATGTGATGAGGTTTGGTAAAAAAAGGGAAACTTAGTCCCCCGGTATGTAGGCCCCTATAAAATTTTGAAGCGTATTGGGAAAGTTGCCTGTGAGTTGGACTTGCCAAATAACTTGGCTCTAGTTCACCCGTTATTTCATGTTTCTATGCTTAAAAAGTGTATTGGGGATTCGGTGTCCATTATTCCTGTATAAGGGTTGGGAATTGATGAGAGCCTTTCCTATGAAAAGGTTCCGGTAAAGATCCTTGACCGGTAGGTAAAGATCCTTGACCGGTAAGTCAAGAGGTTGAGAAACAAGGAAGTCACTTCTGTGAAGGTTTTATGGAGAAACCATTTAGTTGAGGGTGCTACTTAGGAGACTGAGACCGATGTGAAATCTCGATATCATTATCTCTTTCCTTCTACTTCTATTAAAGTTTGAGGTAAGTAATTCCTCTAGAATTTCCTTGTTTTGGGAGTCATGTGTGTTGTATGAGCTATTCCATGATTTCCTTATGCTATGCATGTCCTTGATGAAATTAGTAAGAAAATGAGTTTTCATAATTTATGTTCCTCATGTTGTTGTGCATGTTAGTATGAGTTGCCTATTTGATTTCATAAGATGTGTTAATGAACATGCTTTAGTATGCTTTTGAGAGTATTGGCATATTGGCTCCATGATGTTGTGTTGAGCACTACTCAATTGGATAAGGTAGTTCCTCCTATGAATATGAGAAATATTGAGTTCATGGATAATTGGGTTGATAGATATAGTTCCTACTCCCTTGAATTTGCATTGAATATGTTTTGAGATGGAGTTGATGTTTCATCCTTTGAATTGTGCATTATTTTGTTGTTTCATGCATGATGGGCTGCTAGTCTTGAGTCTTCAAATTTCGTAAGGTGCCGCCTAGGTTGTAATTCGAGGACGAATGCTCCCAAGGGGGAGATAATGTGACACTCCGGAATCTAGTAGGCAACCCTAGAGCTAAACGTGAGGGCTAGTGTAACATTTTGAAAAATGTTTAGACTAAATTAGAACTAAAATGAAAGGGGGTAAAAGTCTAGGAAGAGGGCAAGGGCCTAAATTATCAAGGAAGAGTGAAGGAAAAGTTAGTTTTCTTTGGACCTTTTGGCAAAGGGGCAGCATGGTCACCCAAGGGACTTGGCGAGTCGCCCATGACCACTTGGGGTCACCTAATGGGCTGTCCCCACGACCTATCTACTGGAAACTTAGGTGAGCTAGGTCGGGGCTCGCCTACTTGGTTGGCGCATCGCCCAAGGGTTCTCCTTATCGCCTAATAGGCTTCCTCATTGGGGAGGCGTTCTGGAAAATTAGTTGAGCCAAGGGTCCAATAGGTGTGTCGCCTAGTGCCCTTAGTCTTTTGGGATGAGCCTTATTTGTACCGTAGTTATGCTAATGGGATTATTCATTACTGTGTGCCCGAGGTCGAGATGTTGAGTATACTAGAGGCGTGTCACTCATCGCCTATTGGTGGGCATCATAGTGGTATTCAGACTACACATAAAATTTTGCAGTGTGGGTATTACTGGCCTACCATCCACCAAGATGCTCATGATTTCACCAAGTCGAGTGACCGTTGCCAAAGAAAAGGAGGAATTTCAAATAGGCAAGAGCTTCCTATGAATCCGATATTGGTGATAGAGTTGTTTAATGTATGGGGCATTAATTTTATGGGTCCATTTGTGAGTTCACATGGGATGAAGTATATTCTTGTTGCAGTTGATTATGTGTCGAAGATGGTGGAAGCAATTGCGCTTTCTAACAATGAAGGTAAAAGTGTCACTGCATTCCTGAAAAAGAATATCTTCTCCAGATTTGGTACACCTAGGGCGATTATCAGCGATGGAAGTTCCCACTTTTGTAATAAGTTGTTCTAGGCACAACTTGAGAAATATGGTGTCTACCACAATGTGGCCACTCCTTACCATCCGCAGTCTAGTGGTGAAGTTGAAGTGTCCAACAGAGAGATCAAACATATTTAGGTTAAGAATGTGAATGCTAATAGAACTGATTGGTCAATGAAGCTTGATGATGCTCTATGGGTCTATCACACATTCAAGACTCCTATAGGTATGTCCCCCTACCAACTTGTATATAGGAAGTCTTGCCATTTGCCAGTAGAGCTAGAGCATAAGGCTATGTGGGCGCTCAAGAAGCTAAATTTGGTTTGGGGTGCCACACCGAATCAGAGAATGAGTGACTTGAATGTGTTTGATGAGTTTCTCCTAAGAGCTTTTGAAAGATCAGCCTTGTACAAGGAGAATATGAAGAAGTATCATGATCAAAGGATTGAAAAGCGATAATTTGTCATAGGTGATCTTGTGCTTCTATTAAACTCTATGTTGCGCTTGTTTCTGGGCAAGCTCAAGTCCAAGTAGACCGGGCCATTCTTAGGCACGCAAGTGCTCCCACATGGAATGTTCGAGCTCGAAAACAGCAAGGGAACAAGGTTAATGATAAACGGGCAAAGGATCAAGGTCTATATAGGAAAAGCGGAGAATGTGCCAGAAGTGGTTGAGGCCTACTATCTTGATGAAGTGTGAGTAATCAAGAGGCATGCATCGTGCCATGACGTTAAATCAAGCGCTGCTTGGGAGGCAACCCAAGATGTACACTCTAGCCAATTATAGGTTTTTCTTTTCGGTTTAGTAGTTTTCTTTGCTTATTTGTTTTTCTGTATTCTATTAGATGGTGCTTTATTTTTGTTTTAGTGTTGCCTAGATATAGCATAGGGTCCGTGTCTAAAAAGTGTCCAGAAAATTTAAAAAGAAAGGCCTAATGGTTGCTACATGTGCAGGGTCGAAAAGCAAAATCTGCTGAAAATGTCTGGTGCAAAGGTCTATGGACCACATCGAAGGTCCATAGGTCAAACCACGGATCGTGAATCATATCCATAGACTGCAGGTAAGTCTTCTAATTGTTTTTTAAGTGTTGAGTGACCTATGGACCTAACCTACAGTCCGTAGGTCGATCCACGGCCTGTCGACAGGGTTTTGTAGGTCCAAAGCTAGGCTTTTGTCGATCCGACCCAAACTCCTTTTTAATAAAACCCTTCATTTTCAAATCATTCCCCCACTTCCCAAATTCCCTCCTAACCGTTTCTAATCCCTCCAAATCCCATAACTCCCTCATTATATCCCCAAATCACTCCCATCTCCCATATATATCATCACCCCTACCATATTTCCATCCATTTCTCCCCCAAAATCTAATCATTCCCTTTTTTCATTCCCAAGAAGAATTCAAGGTCCAGGTTCGGTGTCCAAAAGGTCTAAGGAGTTTAAGCATCACACAATCACCCACTTCCATTGCTTCTAAGGTGATTGATTTAATCGTAACTATGAATTTTGATATTCATTGTTCAAAATATGAAGTCATGATGTGGATCTTGACCTTGGGTTGTTGTTGTATGAAATTACATGTTAAACTAAAGTTAGAAACACCCTTGGGACGATAGAATGTGATTGTGTTGTCCTTGTAATAATTTAAATAATAGAAAAAGAGTCTAGATGCAAGTTTCGACTTAGGGTTCCTAGTTTCATATGCAATACATGTTAAAAACTTGGTAATTGAAACCCTAGGGATGACAAACTATCATAAATTGTGTTGAAATGCATGATTAGACTTAGGTTGATTGTTTGAATTAGTAAAAAAATGGTTTATAATTGAAGCATGTCTAATACCTGGCATGGACATGACCCACGAGACCCCATCTACGGACCATAGATCAGGTCCGTAGGTCCGCACAGAACCAATACATGCTAAGTGTGGAACTACGAAAGTGGACTACAGTCTGTAGTTCGATCTACAAACCATTCTGCACATCTGTGGTTCACATCAAAGACCTCTCTTATGGATAATCTGATTTACGGAGGGGACCTACGAACCGTGGATCCTCCAACGGACCATAGGTAACCACCATGAGTCAGCAGTTCAGCTACTGTCCAAAAATTTTTTAGTCTTTGTTTTAGTTCATTCTTGGTTCTAAATAATTTTCGAGTGTGTTATTAGTTTATTTTGGTGCTAATTATGCCTCCACATGTACCATGGACCCGAAGAAAGCTCTAGCCGTCGCCGCAAAGGGCAGATCCAAATCAATAGCACCAACTTGTCGGTTAATTGACAACGATACTGATGTGGAGAATGACACCGCATGTCCCCCCCTTCTACTGGAAGGACATCCCCCACAGCACCCCGGATTACTCGAAATCAATCCAAGCAGGTGGTTCCTGACATAGTCACTGCCTCCCAGTCTGATGAGGAGGATACACTGATCGGATCACCAGCTAGGTCTACTTCTGGCTCTGAGTCCGCTTCTGCTTCAGGGTCTGCTTCTGGCTTCGCAATAGGCTCGAGTTCACATAGTAAGGCTGCCTCGCCTGATGAGGCTACTAGTACGGGGGATATTACAGTGCCATCAAACACCGACCCTCCTCCAATTGCTAAGGAGCCTAATAGATGTTGTGTTGAGGGCCAGTGGTAGATTTACAGGGATACCTGGATGATCATGGATAAAGAGAGAATGACCTGGATTATTACAAAGGAGCACAGGGTACTCAGAGGGAGCCTATATACCATGCCCGACATCCACCGACTCTTCCAACAGCAAACGTATGATTGGATGGCCCAGGAACCAGGGGAATATAGCGAGGAGATCATAAGAGAGTTCTATGCTTCCTACGCACCCACTCTCCGAGGCTGCTCTATTCCCAAAAATTCCTAGCCTAGAGCTAAGCCACCACTCACGGCTATACAGAGCGTGGATTTTCTGTAGACATATTTGAGATCACCATCAGCCGGTTCCTCTACGGTCTAGCCCACACTTGGGCACTCAACACCACCGAATTTGACTATAAATAGGATATTGTGCAGAGCGAGGAGTTTCAGCAAAGTGTAGAGAAAAAGGAGACCGTCTTACACTGGCTGGCAAGTCACATTGCTACAGACGGCAAGCGAGATGAGCGGGTCAGCACCTCGACCTTATCAATCAAGAAGGTCACTTTGAATTTTGTGGCCAAGTTCTTCTGGCTATTAGTGCTGAATCGAGTGTCTCCAACTCAGGCAGACAATGTACTTACATAGGACCGTGTTGTGATGGTTGCGGCTTTGGTGGCTAATTTTGAGATAGACTTCGCACGCATGCTGATGCGGAGATTCAGGAGATGGCCTTTAAGGCCTCCACCACTTACCCTTTTCCTTGCCTTATCTTTCAATTATGCAGGGATTCTGGAGTGCCGGTCTGGCATTGTAATAAGTTGATCCATGCGACTAAGACCCTGGATATAGGCATGATTCGGGATGAGGCGAATGTTGCTGCACCACATAGAGAGCTGCAGGTCGATGTACCTCTATTGGGAGCAGACTTAGTTGCTGATGTGGAGTGAATGCAGGGTGCAAACCCCACCCCTCCAGCTACAACTGATGATGCCCCGCCTTCCCTATCTCAGGCCACCAGTCCAGCTCCTAGCTCATCCAGAGCCACCCCTTCATAAGGATCTGCGAACGTGCCCCTTGCTCGGGTTCAAAAATTAGAGGCACAAATGGCGACACTACTTCAGCATGTGAATCCTTGGATGCAGCGGTCTATCTCAGAGTCCGAGGCCAAGATGGAGCAGAGGATGGAGCACATGATGGACCTGAAGGTCCAAGCCATTAATAAGCGCCTGGACGCCTTCGAGTTGAGTCTTTAAGTGACCAGCCCCCACCACTGATATCTCTTACCTAGGGAAGGAGTTGGATAGTCTCCGAGCCGATCTTGATAAAGTTCTTGTTCCACCTACAGATGAGCCATATTCCACTCCTACTATACCGGCTGATGATACGGTGCTAGATGCTATATTCAAAAAGGACTTACCACAGCATGAGTCCACCCATGCTCGAGGGAAGAGGCCCCGTTCTAGTCGCACTTCTGACGCTACTAAAAATGCACGAATTAAGAAGCGGGAGCGCCAGCAGACTAACTAGGCTAGGAGAGCCTCCATTGTGGATGAGAAATTGCGCCAGCAGAGGGTTTGTGAGGGTACTCTTGGAGCCTTGAGTTCTAGGCCCACCACCGAGGATATAGCTACTGTGAGAGATTATGTGAGCACTATTGATGGTGCAGTAAGAGTGGTTGATAGCACTGTTGATGGTGTAGAGATAGTTGATGCGGGAACTACTGAGGGTGACCCAAGTGTTGATCCAGTGGGCTCCGAGAAACCGAACCCACCCACTTGTTGATAGTTCCTCGGCACTATGCCTCATAGGTTTGCTTCACCCGATCCTTTATTCTGTACTTCTTTTGCATTGGGGACAATTGCACTCTATTTTGTTGGGGGTGGGGTAAACGGATTGTGAGTGATAGGGTGAAGTGTGAGTAACCCAACTCATAATCCTCTATTCTTGCCTGTGTTCTTTTTCCCTAAGAGTTTGTTTTAATTATTATTGAACCGGCATGTGTTAGGATTGTATGTGTTGAAGCATGAGAAAGAATGAAGCGTGATCGCATAGTCAAGAATGAAAAATGATACCCATCCAATAATTGTGATATGTGCAAAAATATGTAGGCTAGAATGAGTTGACTGTGTTGGCTCTTAATATGACATGATAATGAACCAACTTGACCTTATGACTTAAGCTAAACTTGAACTGAGTAACTGATAATCTGATTATGTAACAATGTGCCAAGAGAGAGTGAGATGAGTTGAATTGTTCAGACAGGTTTGTGCTAATCTAGGATTTGTCTAGTTAGTCCTGCTAAGATAATCTATGCTAAAGGCAAGGAAGTGATCATAGGCCCTTGTTCTAATAAGTCCACTAATTGCCTAAAAGAATCCACCCAAATGAAATAAATGTTCCTATTAATCCAAATTCTTTGAGCCTGAAATAGACCATTTCTTTCTAAACCCTTAACTCACCTTCCCTTAATCTAGTGTTTTGGCCTCGGTCCCTCCTTGGACATGTGCATCTTGACTTAGGCCAAAAGCCTAAGTTGAGAGTGGCTAATGCAAAAGTGACCTCAATCTTAGCCCTGGTCCGACATCGGATAATGTGCACCTCAACTAATGGAAAATAAATAAGTTGAAGGTGGCTATGAAAGAGGAAACCGAAAGAAAAATGGGTGTTGAAAAGAGTTTGGTGTTGAACAAAGAAAAAGAAAAGATAGAAGAGGATGTGACTTTGTGCCAAAGGAGCAAAAGATGATAAATAAAAGTGTTGAAAAATAAAGAAAAAAAATTCAATAAAAAGACAAAAGTTAAAAAGAAAGGGCTACAAAGTCGAATGTCACATCCATGGTGGAAAAGAGTCGAGGGAAAGAAGGTAAAAAGGTAGGGTGTCAAAAATAGGGAAAAAAGAGGTAAAAAGCCTAATGTAATGTTAAGGAGCTAGAAAGTCACTAAAAAGTAACCAAATGTACCACACCAAACCCTGAGCCTACGTTACAAGCTAAGAAAGTCCTATAGTGATCCTAGAAACTAGTTTGGAGAGTCTAAGCAGTCAAAATAAGGGCAAGCCTATGGCATTGAGCACTAACTGTACTTGAAGTTATTTCTGAGCGTGGGTGTTGAATGAATCCTTGTAATCAAAATCATATTCATTGTGTAAAAAAGGAATTTCGTTTGAAGTTAGGGCACTAGTTACATTGTCGGAGAGTTGGTACCTTGGTGAGAGTGAAACAGTGTATGTTGTGTGTCTATTGGTCGATCTTTGTCATATATTGATCCGCATGAGTTAGCTTGTTGAGTCTAAGAGAAAAGGTTTGCACTCGAAAAGGGAGTCGGGATAGAAAGTCATGTGATTGCTTATGCTTGAATGTTTGCTTCTATACAAGTGTCGTTTAGAGTCTTAGTGCGTCGCTTGAGGACAAACAATGAATTTAAGTTGAGGGTGTTGATATACCGTGAGTTTACGATATTATTAATACATTTCACTTAGGAGTTGTGTGTGTGTCTAAGGCCATTTTGTATTAGTATTAATCTGGTTTTATCTTGTTTGCAGGAAATAAGTTCGGATGTGACAGTGGAGAGACACAACTGAGGAATTGTGCAGAAAAGGCATCTATGGAAATGACCTACGGACCATAGTTCCAATCAAGTTCCATAGATGGTAGGCGTAGATGGACATGCAAGGCTTGAAGGAAAATCAGGGAATTCTTGACCAAGTGTAGAACCACGGTTACAAACGACGGATAGTAGGTTGACCTACGGGTCGTCCTACAATTCCGTCAAATGATTTAGAGAAGGGGGTTCCAGTACCTAATTTCGAAAGTCTAGGTATGGAGCTACGGAGGAGGATCCACGGTCCGTCCTGCTGAGCCGTCGATTGTTACTGAGAGGTGGAGATTTTGAGCTTTGGAAAATTGCCTAAGTCCCAAACCACAGAAAGGACCTATGGATCGTAGGTCAGTCCACAATCCGTAGGTCAGTGTCGTAGATCGAAACCGTGTCCAAAAACTTTATTTCCTTATTTCATTTCATTTTTAGTTAGGACATGATTTTCTATATATAGGGCATATAAACCTCATTTTTGGGGGATAGACATTATTGTTAACTTTTAGTTCTTCGTATTTTCTTGAGGAATTAACTTGCAAACTCTAGCAATTTGATTTCCTAATTTCTGTTTATAAAGATTCTTGCTTTGAAATTCAAGTGGAGATTTTGGGTTTCTTCTATTCATTATGTACGTTCATGATTTCTTCATCTAAAAATATGAATTGTGTTCTTGCTATTATGGGTAACTAAATGCACAACTAGGGTTGTGAGAACCATGAGTGATTAACAAAGTATGAATAGTAACTAAGTAATTCTTAAATAGTGTTATTGCATGCATTGATAATTCGTTCGTTTAGAAGTCTTTTTAGCTGTTGCAAATGTTAGAACTCGCCTTGTTGCTACTTGTCAGACCAAGGAGGTAGTTAATGAGAAAAGAATTATCAAAATAGATTTAGTGTAATACTATCCAATAGTCTACTGTCAATTGGTGTGAGGGTGAAAACTAAGTCATACATTCATGTGATGTCTAGTATGAGGTAAAGGTAAGGGTTAGTAAATTATACACACGTAGTCGGACCAAGGTGCAGGGTGAAATTCTCTAGTTACCGGACCAAGGAATTAGAGATACATAACTTATCACTCTGCATGTAATACACTAGGAAAGGATTACTATTACTAGGATTACTGCATTATGATCTTGTGGGGAACACGTACACCCTAGTTACTTTCTCTCATTGATAACAACTAAAGTTCGAATCTTGCTCACTTGTTCTCTCAACTAAAATCGGTTATTACACAACCCCCCCCCCTTTACTTACTTGTCTCAAAACTATGTTGACTAAACGAATATAATAGTAAGTTAAGTTTAAGTCTAAACCATATTCCTCATGGGATCGACCCCAACCTCCAAGTTGGGTTTTTTACTTGATAACGATCGCTTATACTTCTTTAGGGAGGTGTAATTTGAGCGTATCAATGGGGTACTTAAGTACCAAGGTAGATTATGTGTTCCGGATGTGGATGGGTTAAGGGAGCAAATTTTAGAAGAGGCTTGTGGTTCTAGATATTCTATTCATCTGGGAGCCACCAAGATGTACCGTGATCTATGGGAAGTCTATTGATGAATGGTATGAAACAGGATATTGTGGGATTTATAGCCAAATGTCCTAATTGTCAACAAGTCAAGGTTGAGCACCAAAGGTCAAAAGGCTTTATCTAAAATATACCAATTCCCACTTGGATGTGGGAAGAGATCAATATGAATTTTATTGTGGGTTTGCCTCGTACACGAAGGCAACATGATTCTACTGGGGTCATTGTTGATAGGATGACAAAATCAGCCCACTTCATTCCCGTTAAAGTATCTCACTTGGTGGAAGACTATTTTAAGTTGTATATAAGAGAGATAGTGAAGTTGCATGGGGTTCCTCTATCTATCATTTCGGATCAGGGTACTTAATTTACATCTCACTTTCGAAAGTCATTCCAAAAAGGGCTTGGTACAAAGGTGAAGCTTAGCACCGCTTTCCACCCCCAAGCAGATGGTTAAGCGGAAAGTACCATTCAAATCCTAGAGGACATGTTGAGGGTGTGTGTTATAGATTTTAAAGGTAATTCGGATGACCACTTGCCCTTGGTAGAATTTGCCTACAACAATAGTCACCACTAAACTATCGGTATGGCTCCTTTCGAAGCTTTGTATGGTAGGAGATGTAGGTCTTTGGTTGGTTCGTTTGAGATAGGTGAGACTCCCCTTATTGGTCCTGAATCGGTTTATAAGGTTATTGAGAAAGTCCGACTCATTAGAGAGAGGTAGAAAATGGCTCAAAGTAGGCAAAAGTCTTATGCCAATGTGAGGAGAAGGGATTTAGAATTTGAAAGTGGTGACTGAGCCTATTTGAAAATCTCACCCATGAAGGGTGTGATAAGGTTTGGAAAAAAGGGGAATCTAAGTCCCCGATATGTAGGCCCCTATCAAATTTTGAAGCGTATTGGGAAAGTTGTCTATGAGTTGGACTTGCCAAAAGAGTTGGCTCTAATTCACCCAGTATATCATGTTTCTATGCTTAAAAAGTGTATTAGGGATCCGTTGTCCCTTATTCCTTTAGAAGGGTTGGGAGTTGATGAGAGCCTTTCCTATGAAGAGGTTCCGGTAGGGATCCTTGACCGGCAAGTCAAGAGGTTGAGAAACAAGGAAGTTGCTTCCGTGAAGGTTTTATGGAGAAACCATTTAGTTGAGAGTGCTACTTGGGAGGCTGAGGCCGATATGAGTCCAAATATCCTCATCTATTTCCTCCAACTTCTATTCAAGTTTGAGGTAAGTAATTCCATTATAATTTCCTTGTTTTGGGAGTCATGTGTTTTATATGAGATATTCCATGATTTCCTTATGCTATGCATGTCCTTGATGAAATTAATGTTTAGTAAGAAAATGAGTTTTCATAATTTATGTTCCTCATGCTGTTGTGCATGTTAGTATGAGTTGCCTATTTGATTTTATAAGATATATTAATGAACATGCTTTAGTATGCTTTAGAGAGTATTATCATATTGGCTCCATGATGTTGTGTTGAGCACTACTCAGTTGGAGAAGGTAGTTCCTCCTATGAATATGAGAAATATTGAGTTCATGCATAATTGGGTTGATAGATGTACTTCCTACTCCCTTGAATTTTCATTGGATATGTTTTCGGATGGAGTTGATGTTTCCTCCTTTGAATTGTGCATTATTTTGATGTTTCATGCATGATGGGCTGCTAGTCTTGAGTCTTCAAATTCTGTAAGGTGCCTAGGTCGTCATTCGAAGACGAATCTTCCCAAGGAGGAGATACTGTGACACTCCAGAATCCAGTAGGCTACCCTAGAGCTAAACCTGAGGGCTAGTGTAACATTTTGGAAATGTTTAGACTAAATTAGAACTAAAATAAAAGGGGTAAAAGTCTAGGAAGAGGACAAGGGCCTAAACTATCAAGAAAGAGTGAAGGAAAACTTGGTTTTCTTTGGACCTTTTGGCGAAGGGGTAGCATGGTCACCCAAGGGACTTGGCGAGTTGCCCATGTCCTCTTGGGGTAGCCTAGTGGGCTGTCCCCACGACCTAGCTATTGGAAAATTAGGCGAGCTACGTCGGGGCTTGCCTACTTAGTTGGTGCATAGCCCAATGGTCCTCCCCATCGCCTAATAGGCTGCCTCATTGGAGAGGCATTCTGGAAAATTAGGCGAGCCTAGGGTCCATTAGTCGTCTCGCCTATTGCCCTTTGTGAGCCAAGTCGCGCAGGTTAGTAGTTTTAAGTTAAAACTTTAAGGGTCTCTAGTGATTCTTCAAAAATTGATTCCATAATGTTTTACTCTTTTCCTAATAAGTATATAAGCTTTTTAGACTCAAATTTCCCTCTATTAAGTCACTTTTCTAGAATCAAAACGAAAACACAAGAACTTCATCTTCCTCACAATAATTCTCTCTCTATAACTCAAACAAGAAGAAGAAGAAGAAGAAGAAGAAGAAGAGTGGAATTGGAGCTAGGGCTTGATGATTCAAGGATATTGCACTCAGATTCTTTGAAGAACTCATTATCAAGGTATGGTAGTCTTCATTCTTGGATAATTTCCATCCAACAAGTCCCTTCAAATCCGATTTCCAAACTAGTAACTTCCCCAAAGTTAGGGTTTGGTTTCAATCTTGTAGGTTCTTTCTCAAAACGTTTTCAAAGGTTGATTTATGATGAATTATGATTGAATTGATTTTTATTGTTGATTAATGATGAATTGCCCCAAGAACCCATGTAATCCCAAACTTCCCCAAATTTGGATCTTATGATTTGATTTGTTGATTCAAAACAGATTTATATGAGATTAAGCTTATTATAGATGGGTTACTTGAATCATGCTATCAATTATGTCTATTTTAGTAGTTGTGGATATGTTGATGGCTTGTGGCCCTGAAAGGTAAAGATATGTTGATTATGCATGATTATGAGGGCTATGTAAGGGCCATAAGAGCACTTTGAGAGTAAGGTGAATAAGATCATGATTTAGTTATTGTTGTGTTGGGTTGTTATCCTTATGAACACATTTATGTATGAATATGATATGATGTGAAAGGTTTGTCACATATGATGATTTTAAGGTTTGAAGACTAGTCTCAGGTAATGAATCTAGGAGCTTTAGAATAAGTTTATTGGATTGAGTGTCATGACATTCTTCCTTAATTATAAAGTTAAGTCAAGACTTAATACAAACTTAATGGGAGTTATGCTTAACTCTGAGTGGATAGTGATATGAGATGGAAGCCCTCACGATAGTAGAGGCCGGGTTTCTAGGAACAATCTCTTGGGATGGAAGCCCTTACGTTAGTAGAGGTCGGGTTTTCTAGTAGCGATCCCCTTATCCTATAAACTATGTGCCCAAATAGGTCATTAGCGAGTGGATCCACCTAAGCTAAGAGTATAGTTCTACCTTAGGCAAGAAGGACAACCCCTTTTTGGTGTGGGTAGACACCAGATTCCATGATTAAGCTTTCGTGGTCTGTGTCAATTAAATCTAATCCAACTATGATAGAATTAACTAGAATTTGAGTTATGAACTATAATAACTTAATAAGCTTTCCTTGGTGTGGGTAGGAATATGGGATCTTATTCATACATTGCACAAGGACGCTTTGACGGTTCTTATGGTTTATTTCTTTTATGTTGAGATGATTAATATGTTGAATATACTTGTATCTTATGCTTTTACACTTATTTCCATAATGGTTCAAAAACTTGGTAAAATGCATGGTTTTCAACCAAAATGTCCTTTTTAGCATAATTCAAAGATTTCTTGCATGGCTATCATACTTAGTGCAAATTTTGTACAAACCCATATTTCTTTTACATTTTATATAAGTGTAGGGCCCGATTGTTGAGGTGTGTTTCCTTCTTGATCAAAGCTTAGATTGATTCTCTTCGCGCTTTTTATGAGTACTCATGGTTCGAGGGCAAGAGTTGTTCATTTCTAGTTCCTTCTTTACTTTCTCTTTTGAGACTATGTTGTAAAGGGTTGTGACCCTTATTGATACTCTATTGTATTAGATGGTGAATGATAAAATGTCTAGACTTCTTTGATTTTATGAAAAGACTTCAATTGTAAAAAATGTTAATTCCACATCATTTCTGTTACTTATGTTTATGATATACTAAGGGCTTGTATGAGACCCCATTGGGGTCAAGTATGTCATGTTACATCTAGGGGTACCCTTGGGTCATGATAGTCTAGGGTCTATCATTGCACAAAAGTGGCTCAACTTAGGACTTATTATTGAGCAGGAGATGGCCATGAGGGCCAAGCAACGCCAAACGTCCCTTCCCGACCCTGTCCTCATAACAAAGTTATGCTAGCATGTGGGAGTTCCTAGTGACGAGAAGAGGGACATCGAAGTCACCCCCACAACCTCCACAGAAATCTAGTGTATAGAGGTTGAGTACACTCGGGAAGAGGCAGACATGAGGAGAGAACCTCTGGTGGATGCATCCCTAGAGGTTGACATTGAGTTGATACCTACAAAGGCATCTTTGCCTACTCTGGCCTCCGGGCCTTCAGGTACACCTGCTTCCACTTCCTTCCAAGCTCCTGGTGTTTCTACTACATCCCAGCCCACCAGGATTACTTAGGCCATGATCCTAAATATGGGGCACTTAGCCCATTCTGCTGATGTACGGGCTACCCGATTGGAGGCTGAGGTACCTTGGATGATTGAGAGGGCCATCCTAGCTGCATTGACACTCCTCCGAGTATCTATTGACAATCTCACGGCGAGAGTAGAGACTTGTAATAGTCTATGGGGGCTACTTTAGAGATGACAGCTTTGAAAGTCGAGGTTGCTGATTTGAGAAAGGATGTGGACTACTTGAAGTCCACAAACTTCACTTCACTTTTGGAGGAAACTGATGATATGGATCCCCTGACCAGTCTTGAGATTCCTCCGGCCACCACCGGAGATATGTCGATGGATGATGTGGCAGCTGATGAGTCGGAGGCAGAGACAGATGAGGAGCAGCTAGAGGTGCGAGAGGAGACCATCTATGGAGACCTGCCAGACCTAGAGGAGACGAATATACAGTCGGTCATTCAGACATCGCTAACAGAGTCATCCATGGCAGGCTCTAGTGGAGCTAGTGCTGCTGGTGTTGCACCAGGCATTGATGCCCCGACAGACGGAGCGACTGTGTAGACAAGACCCTTTTTTACCTCCCTCTCTGTTGTTTTTATTATTTAGTTGCATTTGAGGACTAGTGCATTTTTATTTGTGGTGGAGTGAGGTATTTCCATAACTGCCGCTTGTGACTGTCTTTTGTATATACTATTGGGTTTTTGTGCTTTGAATTGCGTGTTGATATTGTTTTGTGGATGTTTGAGCTTGTGGCTCCTTATGATGAATGTAAATGGTTTTTGACCCTTCTAAAAAAAATTTAGCCACCTCTTATGTGTGATTGTGGCGTTTCTTGTGCAAATTTAAGTATCATGATCAATACTGATGACTTGAATAGTGCTCTTAATCGAACAAAAATGAATTTGCGGCTATGATGAGGCCAAATGAAGTTGCATAGACAATGTGTGAACTTTTTGCTTATCGTTATAACTAGCCAATTATCGAATGAGTCTCTTGTGATGAACCTGCACACTAGCTAAAGCGTGGAGCCTTGTTTGATATTGGTGTCAATGCCTTATGAGATGAGCTTACCATGAACCTTGGGTGATGACACCTAGAATTTGCCCCGTTGGTCCAGTTGACTAAGTGATGCAAGCTCTTCAAATGATCTTAGGCAACAATTTTGAAGAGTGAAACAATTTGACAATATACCTCTTTTGTGGCCAGCCTTGTGAGATGTGTGTACCTTGTTTGAACCCCTTTGAGCCTTATCCTATTCTTAGATGAAACCTAATGTAATTGTGACGCCTCTTTATCCATTCACCCATAATTCTCATGAAGTGTGGTTTGTTTGAATAGCCAACTTAGGCGAAAAGCCTAAGTTGGGGGTGTGGTGAAAGACGAGGTAAATCAAGAAGTGTGAAAAAGTTCCCCTTGATCCATGAACTTGAAAAAGATGGAACCCCTCCATATAAAAAAAAAAGGAGAAAGAGAATAAAGAAGCAAAAATAAAAAGAAAAAGACATTGTGAAATAAAGTTGTGAAAGTTGTAAAAGAAATGGCATGTTCGGTATTCCATGGAAGTGAATAATGGGGTGAATTTTGAGCATGAGTGAAAATGCTGAAGAAAAAGGAAGGAAAGTGATGTTCATACCACATTTCATGAGGATAATAGCCCCTGAGCCTAAATGACCATACATTTACACTCAGCCCCATTACAAGTCATGAAAAGACCTTTTTGATCTTGAGTGAGCTGAAACGAATGTTGATTGGAAAATAAGGGCAAACCTATTGGTGAAGTCATGCATGTGTTCATCTTTGTGAGTGTGAGACTTGTATATGATTCCGGAGCTATAAATTGTTGAAGAATTGTGTGTGAATATGGAATCATCTTTGTTATGAGAGCATTTGAGTACCTTTGTTGAGCTTGAACATGCATTTGAAGCAAGTATTGTGGACCTGAAAAATTTTTATAATAGTGAGTCACAACTTGAACCTTTGAGTGCAAAATTGATTCTTGCATGAGTAAGTTGAGTCTTGTTGTGTGCATTCATGATTGAGTCTTTTGTAGTACTATTTGAGACATCCTTTTCGAACTGCTCAACTTCAGTTTTACTTGAGGACAAGCAACAGTTTAAGTTGGGGGTGTTGATGAATCCGAGATTTGGACTCATTTAGGGCTTTGTTTATATAGAATTAGTGTCCTCAAATGCTTAATTTATGCAATAGATGATGTAAAACCCTTGATGTTCACGTATATGGATTGAGGAACAAAGCAAGGAAACTAACAAGCATAAAGGAACAAAACAGGCTGAAAGGATGAAGAAAGGTAGTCTGATGATTGCTAAGTTCACTTGGCGAATCGCCGAATGGCTATTTGACCGCCTAAAGTTCTAGTGTGCCAAGCCCAGAAGGAAAGAACCAAGTTGGCGATGAAAAGGAGTTGTCGGCAGATTGCCGAGTAGTTCCGCAATGCAGTGCTAGATCGCCCAAAGTTACAGACCTGGAGGATGTTGAGTACCAAGGCAAAAGGGCAATGCAATAGACCAAAGGGCGGCTCGTCAAGTGGTTCGGCGAGCTCGACTTACTTTGCCGAGTGACTCTTCGCAGGACATTTTTGGCGACTATAAATACATTTTTGAACATTTAGTTTAGTATCAAATACTCTGTAGAACAATCTATTATTGAGTTTTGAGCACATACAAAATAGTTTTTCTTTAGTTTTTCTTTAGCTTTGAGGGATTGAAGAAATTTACTTTTGAGAAATTGGAAGTGGGTCATGGAGATTCTTCGAATTGGAGCATTGTAAGGACGAATCTACACTTACCCAGTTGATGGATAATCAATTTGGTAACTATTTTTACCTTTTTATAATGTATAGCTAAAACCCCAATTCTTGGGGTGTGATAATATATTATGGGCTGATTTAATTTATGGGTATTGTTAATTGTTAGTTAAATGCTATTTAGAAGTGAGTTTAATTAGTAATTTTGGTTTAATTTAGGAATTGTAGTTGCAAATGCAGTTCCAGGTTTGTGTTCTTGGCTTGCAAGAGAGAGAGGTTTTAGAACCAAAATTATTGGTTGATAGTCAGTGCGTATTGGGTTGACCTGGGTTCAGCTTGAGAGAGTGAATCATAAATTCAATCTCACACATTCAGCTCGAGTGAGTGAATGGACTAAGGTGTGGGCTGCTTTTATTTTGCATGCTTGTTAATGTTCGAGAGAAATCACTTGATTCGGGGTAAATTATTCGAGAGAAAGTTTACCTCTCCTATAGCTAGCTTACTCACTAATATCTAGTTATTTACTAATAGTTACAATTACCCATACGTCTATAACTGCCTATAATCTATCACATCCCAAGAACTAGTCTCGTTATTGTTAATTTTCATTGATTGTGACTGTTTGTAGTTGTTAATCAAATCTAAAACCCCCATTTGACATTCGTGTCACCCCTTAATTTGAATGATGTCTTTATTCGATAACTTTTATTCCTATAACTGATTTAAACATGTTCATACTTCCCAATTGAATCTTATACATGTACCACTCCCTGTGGGATTCGACCCCAACTCATTTAGTTGGGTTTTATACTGCTAGCGATTGTTGACACTTAGAATTGGATGAAGTGTCCTTGAAATGTTAATCACTTGCCCATAGTGTATTTTCACTTTCACCACATATTTTTCAATGAATCAAGAGGACTTCTATTTGGATGTAATGCCGACTTAGGGTAAGGAAGGGAATATTTTGGATATATTTAGTGACTACACCTCCCTAATGCACATGTTATTGCTTTACCGATTACATATCTTCACTAGCTTTTCTTTTCCTCTAAGTACAAACTTCATGAATATTTTCTCTCTTATATTTCAAGCTCTTCCCCATATGCTCCTTATTATTCTTATATATTTCTTATTTTTTTGACTATGCCTTTGCACTAGCCACCCTCAACTCAAAGCTTTGAGGCTTAAGTGAGGTGCACAATATCATTAGCAGGACCAGGGCCAATATTTAAGCATACTTCTGAAATAGCCACCCTCAACTTAGTTGAGGTGCACATTATCCACTAGGGACCAGGGCCAAAACCGAGATTTTACGCTTCTATTTTTCACACATCACAACTTTTTCACCCTTTTCCCACTTTACCAATGTTTTCAACCTCCTTCTCAACATAGTGCATTAAGGATTACATTGGGATCAAATACTTTGGTTTCAATAGACAAGGTTTAGGCTTAATCATACGGGTTAACAAAAAAACAAAGCTAAGGGCTCAGTGGGGCTTTACTAAGGATATTTTAATTGGTAGGCATATAGTAGAGTCAAAATTGGGTTTTTCAAAGAAATGCCTCAATCACTTTCCATAAGTCATACAAGCTACTCATTTAACACATGTGGGGCAAGTTCTAGATATCATTCAAAGCAAGAACCATGCAATCACTCACCACACATGGCATAACGACACACACAAGGACAACATCATTTCTAGCATGCTCATACAAATTGCATTACGGTGTTTCTACTCAATTAAGCCCACTTAGATTCATTCAGAGTCAAAACAACAAGCATATTAGTGTTTCAAGGTTACCATTTCAATGTTGCATATACAATTGTGTCTACCCATGACGTCTGGCTAACTTTCTAGGACATGGTTTCAAAATACCAATAGGTTGGTTTCCCCATTCTACTCCTCTTTGTGACTAATTTTCCCTTAAGACGGTCATCATCCATCCATCATCGGGAACTGTCACTCCTATGACGACTTTAAGACTCAACAATAACTAAAAAACTAGACCTAGTCCGTTCAATGGGACTATCCTCATGAAAACTACTGAAAACAAAAGTTGAGGAACCCAAAATAAAAATAACATAAAAAAATAAAACTTGATAAAACTGTAAACTATATACAATAGAGAGTCATCTCCCACCCCACACTTAACAATAGCATTTTCCTTAGTGCACACAAATAAACAAAGTATAGAGTTAGAGATACTCCCTCAGACCTCTAGGCCTCGTCGTCATTATCACGACCATTCGCCACATCACTGGCTCCATCAAATACCATCAAAATGTTGGCATCATCAACATCATCCTCCTCGTCCATCCCCTCACCCGCAGTGGCCTCATCATCAAGAGGCTCCTAAAACGCCAAACATATCCTGCACATGTAGGCTGCACAATCTATAAGTGGGTAGCACTCCGCCAAGTTCTCCATCTCATCAATAGTAATCGAGCAGCCCCCTATCCAAAGCTGCGACTCTATCATGCCAAACATGCGAGTCATCTTACTATCATCTCGTGCTAGCCTTTCTTGAGCCGATAAGAAAGGTCCATGGGACGTGTCGAGAGCCTTTGTACGCGTGAAATCAACCATATTACATATCAAGTACAGGGCCCTAGCAACAGTCATATTTAGCTCATCCTCCTCAATACCCTCAGCTTGTAGAAATCGGGTTATCAACCCCCCATAGCAAAACCTCCACCTCTTGTTGTTGCAGAATTCCATTATGTTTCACCGCAATTCCTCCCCAACATTAATGGGCATACGTTTCATCAGCATATACACCAACACAACCCTCTCCCTAGTCACAACCGAGATGTTCTTAGCCAGTACATACGATTTTTAGCCAAACTCTCGCCATTTGGTTTAAATTGGCATAGTGGAGAGTGGAGTGCTTACCAGTATCCCTACTACAGTCCCACCTAGCCGTGGAATCTACCCCATACAACGTTTGTCAAATATCTCTATAAGAGGGGGTTTCTTTCAGCCTATTATAGTCATCTACATCACAATGGGGAGTACCCAAAAAAAAACATTTAACACTTTAGAAGTAAAGCGCACAATTTCCCCCCGAATTGGAATCAACTTATTTAATTGAGTTTCAATGAGCCAGTTAGCATAAAACTCTCTAACCAAGGTGAGATTGCAATCTCTTGGTTTTCAAACATAAAACGCAGCCCTAAATTGTTCAAAGTGTCATAAACCAGTAGGAATCATATTGTAATCTTACCTCATTGACAAACTCATCGCCAAGGTATCTGACTTCCTTTTGGCATTCGAACCACTCTCTGCCATATTGTTCCACCGCTTGCTTGCCAAATTATTGGAAAAGAGTCCGGCTACTCCCGGCACATCTCCCTTCTTAGAATGCTTAGAACTTGATCCTCCTTCCACATTCCTACTTTTAGGAGCCATTAGAACTAACCAGAAGAAGAAAAGAGAGGGAAAAAAAATAGGGGAAGAATAACAAAGGGGTCTGGGCAGTAAGGGAGAAAGAAAAAGAGGAGAGAAAAAAGTTAGGGGAAGAAAGATTACGGAGTGGGGGTGGTTTTTATGGTGGAATTTGGGAGAAGAAGAGATGAAGAAGATGGAAAGTTGGAGAGAATTTGGAGGGTTGAGTGGTTGGGTTTTAGAAAGAATTAGGGGATGAATTGGCTTTTGGGGAAATTAAGAGGGTAGAAAAGGGGTGGTTCAGGTTTAATGGGTCGCTTGGGTCAACCCGTCTGGAAAAAGAGCTCAGGCGTGATAGAGGCGCGGTGTGCCATCATTGCGCCCACCAACCTATTCTGTACTAATGGTCCTAGCGCGGTGCGCCACTCAATGCACCAGGAAATTGCTTCTGTGGTTTCTATCCTTGCGCGACATGCTAGTCTATACGCCCTCACCAATTCTTTTTCCTTTTTTTTATTACTATTACAAACTAAGTTACAAATAATGGAAATCTTAACTATTTAATACTGAAAATAACAAACTTAACTAGATCCTAGGAATTGAAACTAAGTTATAAAAAAATCAAAAATTAAACAAACTACTATCTATTATATCGCTCACTAGTTGCCTCCCATGGAGTGTCTGGTTTAACTCATTCATCATTCAGCTCAAGAGCCTCCTGGTCATGATCCAAATCTTTGCCAACGTAATGCTTGACCTTTTGACCATTCACCAACAACGACGGGGCATTTTTACCTTTAAGTTCAACGGCACCATGTTGTGTCATCCTCACCACTTTGAAGGGACCACTACATTTTAACCTTAGTTTTCTTGGAAATAACCTAAGCGTTAAGTTAAAAAGTAGTACCTTTTCTCCAGAGTGAAAGTGCGAGGAATTATGTGCTTGTCATGCCAACTTTTTGTCTTTTCTTTGTAAAGCTTGGCATTCTCATACGTATGGAACCTAAACTTCTCAAGTTTATGTAATTGATCAACTCGTTTCCTACCTGCTAGCTCGAGGTCTAGATTTAACTTCTTAGTTGCCCAATATACTTAGTGCTCTAATTTTGCCGGAAGATGACATGATTTGCTGAACACCATGTGATAGGGAGAAGCCCCTATGGGTGTTTTATATGCAGTTCTATACGCCTAAAACGCATCATCCAACTTCTCAGACCATTCATTTCTTTGCGCATTCACCGTCTTCTGCAAGATTTGCTTCACCTTTATGTTCGATACTTCCACTTGACCACTTGTTTGAGGATCGTAAGCTATAGCAATTTTATGTTGTATGCCATACTTAAGAATATTTTTCACTAGATAGTTGATGAAATGCTTACCTCCATCACTTATTATTACTAATCTAATCTAACATGTTTTACTTGAAATTGCAATGATTGCATACTAATATACATGATTAGCTATTTTGCAGGGTTACTAAGAGAAGTGATTGATGCAAGAGAGAAAAGGAGCTGATGACGACGAAGTGATGCCCAGAAAAAGAGTTGGAGCAGCGCCGCAGCAACGCTGGTGCAACAAGAGCGCGACGCGCTAGGCCAGTTTGACTAAGGCCCAATTTTGGAGCCAAGCATAATAAGTGTGCGACGCCCAGTGTTGTGTGGAGTTTTTGGCGCCGCTACCAGGGATTTAGAAATTGATTTATATTCGATATTCTTAAGTCTACAATTAGAATATTCAAGTGTTAATTACTTGATCTTAGCTTTTGATTGCAAGCACTTGACTTTCAAGTCTGGCTCTGAAAGAGAACTTGTTGAACCAGACAGCGAACCCGAAAAAGCTTTACACCAACGTACAAAAATAAATCGAGGGCATCAAGAAAAATTGGGGTTAGGTCTTTGCGGTGACAATGATGAAAATAACCAAGATAACGTGAACAACCAAGAGAACTTAAATAATCAAGGGGTGCCCCATGTCATACCAGTAAGACTTGTCCGTGATGTGGCAGTCCCACTCACAGCCAATGTGGTGTCTAGCATTAGGAAACCTTCACCGAGAGGTAGATTTGAACTAAAATAGGGCATGGTACAACTCCTCTATTCTAATGGGCAATTCACTGGTCTCCCCCACGAGGATCCCCCAATCCACCTTAGGAACTTTATAGAGATTAGTGATACATACATCCCAACTGGAGTCTCATCGGACTATGTGAGGCTGACATTGTTCCCATACTCTTTGTTAGGAGCCGCAAGGCATTGGTTAGATTTTGAGCCACCAAACTCCATCACCACCTAGGATTATCTAGCAAAGAAGTTCTTGAGTCGATTCTTTCCATCCAAGAAAACCGCATGGTTGAGGAGTGAAATATTAAGCTTTAAGCAAAACCCGAGAGAGGGCATGTACCAAGCATGGGCTCGTTTTAAACAAATGTTAAATGCCTACCCGCACAACATGCAAACCAATGAGGTACTTGCTCACACTTTCTTTGAGGGTTTAGATTATAATGCATGTGTGCTTCTTAATAGTGTAACAGGTGGACAAGCCCTAGCAAAAACCTGTGAGGAGTTGTTCGACTTACTCGTTAGACTCTCCGAAGGGAACCCAGGGTATGAGGGGGGAATTCCTAGAACCACAACCAAAAGGGCCGTAGGAATTTTAGATGTAGATCAAGCCATTGCCATAAATGCCAAATTAGATGCAATGCAACATAATATAGCCATGCATTTCAAACAAATGTCCTTAAATCAAGCATCGGTTAACATGGTACAATAGGCATCCAATTGGTATAGGGTATGTAGTAGTGGAGCTCATGAAACCAAGCAATGTAAGGCAAACCCAGATTCCATAAACTATTTGGGTAATTCGCAAAGGGGTGGAGGTCAGCAAAACTATGGTAACACTTACAACCCTAGTTGGAGGAACCATCCTAACTTCTCATGGGGTGGGAACCAAAACCAAAATCAGGAGCAAGGGGCTAACCAATACCATTCTCAAGGGAGTGGGCAACAATACGAAAATCCTAACCAAGGCGCAAATCCTAGTGCACCAAAAGGGGGGATGACCAATGAGGAGCTACTCCAAAAGCTCATGACTGAAATAGGGATGAAAATAAATGCTAGGATAGATAAGTAGGATGAGAACATCAGAAACATCCAAATGTCCCAAATGAGTTTAGAGAAACAAATTGCGCAAGTAGCCAATTCTCTGAACTTGTGTCCCCATGATGGGCTGCCCGGTGATAGTGAGCCCAACCCCAAGCAACTGAATGTGATGAGTACTAGAAGTGAGTTACAACTAGAGGAACTAGCTCCAAAGAAGAGAGATACTGAGGCAGGTACTAAAGAAAAGAAAGTAGAAGAGGTAGAAAATAAAGTAGAAGAGGTAGTAAAGAGCTCCAATGTTGAGGTACCCATTCCTCAAAAGAAACTACCACCTCCATTCCCACAAAGGCTCAGAAAGAAAAATGAGGATGAATGGTTTCGTAAGTTTCTCACTCTCCTTAAACAGGTTTACATTAAACTACTTTTGGTTGACATGTTGCAAGGTATCCCGAAGTATGTGAAGTACATGAAGGAAATAGTGGCTAACAAGAGGAGGCTCACAGAGTACGAAACTGTGGCACTTACTGAGGAGTGTAGCTCTAGAATCCAAAATAGACTACCCAAAAGTTGAAAGATCCAGGTAGGTTTACTGTAGAGATTACAATTGGGCAAAGTGTTCATGCCCGCGGGTTGTGTGATTTGGGGGCGAGTATAAATCTTATGCCCTTATCATTGTATAGAAAGCTTAGGTTGGGTAGTCCTAAAAGAACCATTGTTATTCTCCAACTCGCTGATAGGTCCATTGCTAGGCCAGAAAGGGTAGTAGAAGATGTGTTAGTACAAGTAGGTTCCCTGAGTTTCCTGGTAGATTTTGTGGTCTTAGACTTTGAACTCAATTCTGAAGTTCCATTCATCTTGGGACGTCCATTCTTGGCCACGGGTAGGACATTGATTGATGTAGTAGCCGGACAATTAACCATAAGGGCACATGATAAGGTTGAAGTGTTTGATGTTTATCGCGCTTTAAAATTGCCTTCTAACTATAAAGAATTGGTTGCTATTATGGTTGTAGACCACCTAGTAGAGTTGTGCCAGAAGATCTCTTAGAAAGAGTGTTAGTGGGTCATGAGGTGGATGGAGATACTAAGGCCCAAGAGATAGAAACATGTTTGAATCTGGCACTTGTGGAGACTCACAAGCATAGAGTCAAGTCATTTGATCGTGAGTTAGGACCTCCACCAAAGCCTTCAATAGAAGAAGCTCCCAAGCTGGAGTTAAAAACTATGCCTGCTCATCTAAGGTATGCATTTTTGGGTACTAATGAAACTTTGCATGTTATACTTTCTGCAGAGTTGTCTAAAATACTGATGCAGCATTGAGGATCCTAAAGCGGAGAAAGAAAGAAATTGGATGGTAGATGGCTGATATTCATGGGATTACTCCGGCGTTATGTATGCACACAATCTACATGGAAGAGGATCACAAACCAAGTGCACAAAATCAATGTAGGCTAAATCATGTGATGAAAGAAGTGGTGAGAAATGAGGTAATAAAGTGGCTAGATGCGGGAATAGTGTACCCAATTTCTGATAGTAAGTGGGTAAGTCTGTTGCAGTGTGTTCCCAAGAAGGGAGGTATAACAGTGGTAAGGAACAAAAAGAATGAGTTGATTCCTACTAGAATAGTGACCGATAAGAGAATTTGTATGGATTACCGGAAACTTAATGATGCCACCCAGAAAGATCACTACCCAGTTCCCTTCATTGACCAGATGCTTGACTGACTAGCAAGATAGGAGTACTATTGTTTCTTAGATAGGTATTCCGGATACAACCAGATCTTAATTATCCCCCAAGGATCAGGAAAAGACCACGTTCACTTGTCCTTATGGTACCTATGCTTTCAAACGCATGTCATTCAAACTTTTCAATGCACCGGCGACTTTTGAAAGGTGTATGATGGCCATTTTTCATGATATGGTGGAAGACATTGTAGAGGTATTCATGGATGATTTCTCCGTCTTTGGCAAGTCTTTTGAGGTATGTCTCCGGAATCTTGATAAAGTACTTGCTAGATGTGAGGACACTAACTTAGTTCTAAATTGGGAAAATGTCATTTTTTGGTTAGAAAGGGGATAGTTTTGGGTCACAAGGTGTCGAAGTCAAGTTTAGAGGTTGATAAAGCAAAGGTAGAAGTTATTGAGAAATTGTCCCCCTCTTATTTTTGTAAAAGGGTTGCGTAGTTTTGTTGGTCATGCAGGTATCTACCAGCGATTCATCAAGGATTTTTCCAAGATTGCAAGACCTATGTGCAGTCTTTTGGAGAAGCAGGTGAAGTTTGACTTTGATGATATATTCTTGAAAGCTTTTAAGATGTTGAAGAGGAACTTGATTGAGGCTCCCATCTTAATTGCTCCTGATTGGAAATTAACATTTGAACTCATGTGTGATTCAAGCGACGTAGCAATGGGTACAGTGTTGGAACAACAAAGGAATAAAGTGCTCCACTCTATCTATTATGCAATGCAACAAGTTTTTGGTGCCGCTGTCGGGGAAAGTCCTCTTGATTCTATGAGTAACACTTTGTGAAAATTAAAGTACAACAAGGGCAGGCTTATGGCATGTTAGGATATGTGAAAACTTCATTTGTGAGTGTGGGAGTGAATTTTATAAAAAAAATAGCCTTATGATTGAAATGCAACGTTGTTGGTGTGAAAGAAATGCTATACTTAAATTGGTGAGGACATTCATGAAACATATTTGGTACTTAATGTTGTTTGGTATGTCTCTATGATATTGCATTACCCCAGAATTATTGGAGAAGAGTCATTCATCGAGGCTGTGAATTGTTAATTGGTAGACTTTGAGGAAGAGTGGAAAATATTACATATAGTGTGTGTCACAAGATCAAGATTAAATGTGTTTGGCCGATTGTAAAGCGAGGTGAGGAGTCCAAGGGTTAAAAGTGTGATTCGATAAGATAGATTTTGTTCGAGGACTAACAAATGTTTAAGCGTGGGTGGTGATCTTGGGCATATTTATATGCCTAATTACTACAAATAACCCATCTTTTAACGTGAGTTCAAGGATAATTACTAATCTTATATAGCATGTTTTACTTGAAATTATGATGATTGCATACTAATATACATGATTAGCTATTTTGCATGGTTACTAAGAAAAGCGATTGATGCAAGAGAGAAAAAGAGTTGCAGACGAAGAAGTGACGCCCAGAAAAAAAGCTAGTGTGGTGCCCAAAGAATCACGAGCACAACAAGGCGCGATCGCCAGCCGCTTGATCGAGGCCCACTCGCGCACTAGCAACGCGCACTGCCGCCAGCGTGATAAGGGCGCGACGCCCCAGTGTTGTGCAGAGTTTTTGGCAAAAGTTGATTTAAAAAGGACTCCTTGTTGCAGTAGATTTAGGATCTATTGTTCCTAACTATTATAAATAGACCCTTAGGGCTCCATTGTTAGGGTTCGACTTTTTATTGGTGTGCAAGAGCAAGTATCAACGTTTGTAATAGGTTTTGATCTTCAAACTCTTCTATTTTCCAGAAATCGCATGAACAGTTATATTTTGTGGTTTTCTAATAGCATGAATGGCTAAACGCCTTAGTACTGGGTTGTAGCTACGAATCGAATGTTGAATATTTAAAGGCTTTATGAATTAATTCTTGGTTTTCATTATAAGTTACTTCTATATTCTTGTTTTAGTATTTCTTAACTGACCATCTATAGATAAATATATTGTCTAATCTTAAAATCAAGAGAGGGGGGATTAGATTGACCAGAGAATATAGAGAGCTTGATCGACCCATTAAGTTGAGGTGATTTGTGTTCAGGAGTGATGCCCGGATGAACAACTCGCTTGGTTACGAAACAGGATGAAATATAAATGCTCACAAGTTAGTCTTTTTATTCCTGCTCAATGATGTAGTTAGATAGCTAACTGGGGTAGGTGACTAGAAGTGTGTAACCCGACTTATATAATTAACCTTGTAAACCAGTTACTTGACAACTAAAATTAGTTCTAAGCCGATAATATGATACATGAGATTCATTGCATGTTGCATCCCTGGAATTGTCTTTTACTTACTTGAAACATCATTTTAAAGTCGTTCACAATTAGTTACTATTAGTTATTGCATAATTCGTAGTAGTAGAAGTAAACAACCATCACCAACTCTTGAAAAAGGTTACTTTTATTTTATTTGTGGAATTGAGTGTTAGATACAAATCGATCATAAGTCCCTTGGGAATGATAACTCGATTCTTTAAAGAATCTATATAACTTGCGCGACCACGTACACTTGCGTGTATATTGGGGAGCAACAATCTACTTGCGCAACTTGTTTTTCCAAACTCATTTAGGACATTTGGATATTCCTTATGTTCTCATCCTGCTTATCTATCCTAGCATTTATCTTTATACCAATTTCTTCCATTAGCTTTTGGAGTAACTCTTCATTAGTCATTCCCTTCTTGGTGCACTCAGATTTAAGCCCTGGCTAGGATTTTGATATTGCTTCCCCATTCCTTGCGATCGATATTGGTTAGACCCTTGTGCTTGGTTTTGATTTTGGTTTTGGTTTCCACCACATGATAAAGTAGGATGGTTTCTCCAACTAGAGTTATAAGTATTGCCAAAATTTTGTTGACCTCCACCTCTTTGTGCATTTCCCACAAAGTTTACGAAATCCAGATTTGCCTCACAAAGTTCGATTTCATGTGCTCCACTACCACAGACTCCGCACCAACTTGCTTCCTGATGTACAACATTCACCAGTGCTTGATTTAGTGCAATTTGTTTGAACCGCATGGTTATGTTGTGGTTCATTGCATCTAGTTTCACATTTATTGTGGTAGCTTGATCCACATCTGAAATTCATGCCACCCTATGTGTTGTGGTCCTTGGCATTTCCCCTTCATAAATGGGGTTTCCTTTTGAGAGTCTATCTAGGAGATCGAATAGCTCCTCATGGGTTTTTGCTAATGTTTGTCCACCTGCTATACTATTAAGAAGTACTCGTGCATTATAATCCAGGCCTTTAAAGAAAGTGTGAACAAGTACCTCATTAGCTTGGTAGTGATGTGGACAAGCATTCAACAATTGTTTGAATCGATCCCATGCTTGGTACATATCCTCCCCATTTTTTTGCTTGAAGCTCAATATTTCACTCCACAACCATGCGATTTTACCTGATGGAAAGAATCTACTCAAGAACTTCTTTGCTAGACAATCCTATGTAGTTATGGAATTAGGTGGCTCTAAATCTAACCACTGCCTGGCGGACCCCAATAACAAGATTGGAAACAACGTCAACCTTAAATATTCTGATGAAATGCCATTCGGGATGTATATATCACTTATCTCCAAAAAATTCCGAATGTGGATTTGAGGATCCTCATGAGGGAGACCGGTAAACTGTCCCATTGAGTGGATAAGATATACCATGTTTTGTTTTAGTTCAAATCTGCCACCCGATGGTGGTTTCCTTATACTAGACGCCACATTGGCTGTGAGTGGGACTGCCACGTCACGGACTGGTCTTGTCGGTATGATCGGGGGTACTTCGTGACCTTCGTTGTTCATGTTTCCTCCTCGGTCCCCTTAATATCTTTCAGGAGACCAGTCCCAATTCTTGCTGACGTCATTGGTTTTCCAGCTTTCTTCGTAGTCTTAAAGCTCTTTCAGGTTCGTCGTCAGGTTCGACAAGTTCTCCTTTCTGAGCCAAACTTGATAATCAAGTGCCTGCAATACACAAGAGCTAAAATCAAGTTATTAACACTTAAACATCTAATTGTAGAGTTAAGAAAATCAAATATAAATCAATTTCTAAGTCCCCAGTAGCAGCGCCAAAAACTTGTTGCTCCCAATTGCACACGCAAGTGTATGCGGTCGCATAAATAAGATAGCTTCTATAGAAAATGAGTTTTCATTCCCAAGGGACTTATGATCAACTTATACTTAGTAACTTAATTCCACAATTTGACAAAAGTAACCTTTCAAAGAGTTTGAATGTTGTTAATTACTATGACGACTTAGGCAATAAATAAAGTAACTACTATGAACAACTTCAATTCGATGTTTTAAGCAAGTAACAGACAATTTCAGGGCTGCAACATGCGTTAGATTTCATGTATCATATCTCAGGCAATGAACTAATTCAGGTTATCAAGTTACTGATTTACAGGGTTAATTATATGATTATGGTCTCTCGACCTCTAATTGCCTACTCCAATTAGCTTTTTAACTACATCCTTGAGCGGGGATAGGCAGTCCTAATTGGTGAGCATTTATATTTCATCATGTTTTGTAATCGAGCTAGGTGTTCATCCGGGTGTCACTCCTAAAGACAAATCAACTCAACTTAATGGAAGATCAAGGCTCTCTATATTCTTTGATCAATCTACCTTAGCCTCTCCCGATTTTAAGAGTAGACAAGAGATTTATTTATGTGGTGATCAAGTATGAAATACTAAAACAGAAATATAAAAGTAACTTAAAACAATAACCAAGAATTAATTTGAAAACCTTTAATACCTAACAATCAATCCGTAGCTACAACCCCAGAACAATGGGTTTTAGCCACTCATAATATTTCAAAAACCGCAAAATAGAATTGTTCATGCAATTTCAAAATAAAGAAGATTTAGAAAATCGAAACCAATTATAAAACTTGGATCTTGCTCTTGCACACCAAAAAGTAATCGAACCCCCAAAAAATTGCCCTAGGTGCCTATATATAGAAGTTAGGAAAACTATATTCTAAATCTAATCCAGCAAGGAGTCCTATTTAATTTAATTTTCATTAGGCACATCGGACATGGGCTGGGGCACCACGCGAGACAGTGCACCAGGCAAAGTCTTTTATAGTTTTGGTTGTGGCGTGTCGAGCCAGGCAGTGTGCCTGGCAAGCTCTTCTGTCGTACTGGACTTGGCGCCTCGCACAAGACAGTGCACCTGGATGGCACTTCTATCATGGTGGCCTTGGCGCCTCACGCTAGACGGTGCACCAGCCCTTGGTACTTTCCTCCTTAGTTTATTTTCATGCTTCCTCGCTTCTCCTTTCCTCAAATAGACTCCATTTACCTCGAAAAGTTCCAGCAACACCTAATCATGTGTTTTAGTGCACAATCATCGCAAGTTAAATAAAACAACATCAATAGTCTCAAGATTATTCTTAAATTCAATCCCAACGTGGGCAATTATTAGCAACTTTGGCATATAAATATGCCTAAGATCAGCAGTACCTACTTTGTTTCAGATATAATTTAGAGGGTGATTCGCTGCTTATGTCCACATGTGTTTTCATATCTATGGGTGAATCCCTAGTGGTGGATCTGGTATACCGATCCCATGATTGCCCTTTTTAGTAGGGTATCATTCTTGGGCAGACTTGGTCATTTCAGTTATGACAACTTTGGTGTTATTTATGATAGTTGAAGTATACCTATAGTTCTATATGCAGAACCTTGCTTATGAGAACTTATAGAAAAGCTATTAGGAAAAGTTACAGTTGTATGAAAGTGTTGTTAGAATTTCTGTATTATGGGGTGTATCACTTGTTGGGTTGTTACTTGACCATCTCCTTCTTTGAGTTAGATAAGCTTAATCCTCCCATGATGAGTACCTGTCTAAAGATCAGATTTTTATAGCTTAAGTTTATGGGAAGATTTGGTTGTGAGAACGGAATCTTGACAAGACCTGTGATAGGTCGTGCATTATGAGTGTGTGGTGGTTAGTTTAGGTTCCCTTCTGGTTGTAGTCGGTATTGATTCAAAATATTATCTTGGTTATATGAGAAAAGATTTGTCATGATGGTTGTGTTGTCCAGTGGGTTTCGATTTAAATTGGGTTCATGGATTAGTCTATTGCTTGATAATCACTCTTGATTTATAGATCTTCCAAAGTTTGATTTGAAAGCCTTGTTATTATTAGTAGTTGATCTTGATAGAATGATCTTAAGGAGAGATAAACATTGGCTTTGGAAATTATACCTCAATTTTTTTGGTAGTGTCGGTTATTATTCCTTCCTCTTCTTTATGTCCGAGGACGAATGTGTGTTTTAGTGGTAGATGATGTAACGACCCTCTTGATCGTTTTGTGAATTTTACTCGTACTTCCAATTTTAAATCTTCTCGTAGCTTTTATATGCAATTTATGACTTGTGAGAATGAGTGATATAATTTCAAGATTTAGTAAAGGGTTATTTTATAGCTAATAATAATGGACAAAAAGAAGAAAAATAAAAAGAAAAGAAATAATGGGCCAAGCCCAAAATAATAATAATAATAATAATAATAATAATAATAATAATAATAATAATAATAATAATAATAATAATAATAATTAAAAAAAAAAAAAAAAAAAAAGAAGGACAAAAAGCCCTAAATTGTTGAAAGTGACGAAACATTGAAAAAAACAAACGGAACAGAGGAAAAAAACTACGCAGACGAAAAAAGAAAAGAAAGGGAGAAAAAAAAGGGGGGAAAGAGAGGAGAAAATTGGGATTTTGTCATCCCAAAGCGTTAAGGTAATGTTTCTCGTCCTTTCCACTAAATTTTTATGTGATTATGAACAGATTTTTAGGTTAACAACGTGTATAATATATGTTAAATTAAGAAAATATAGGTATAGGGTTCTTAGAACAAAATCTTGATTTAGGGGTAGAATAATGATCCGTTTTAGCTGAAATTTTGTATGTGAGTTTGTTGTATCATGGGTAAACATAATATGAAAGAAAATTTTAGATTCGAATTTGGTGTCTCGGGATGAATTTTTGACCCGATTTTCGAGCCCCGAAACTAAATATAGTAATATGAGTGTCATTAGATTTGTATTCTTATGAGGACTATATATTTGATAGATTAGAAGGACTTTGAAGCTTTACTAAAGGGGAAGACTCAAGTCCCGAAGTAATTGCTTGATTATCTGAGCCAGGTGGATTTCTAAACCATTGTTAAGTGTATAGAATCGTGTATTTCCACGTGGTATGTGTCAGAGAGTAATTAGACTTGATGATGGGTTGACTTGTCCATATTGAATAACTTTAATGATGAAAAACAGGTAATAACAGGCAATGTGATTAATTATTGGTGTGTGATGTGTTGAGAATGGTTTTGAAAGGCTTATTGATTCATT
Organism: Solanum pinnatisectum; assembly: GCA_035578085.1. Taxonomy (NCBI): domain Eukaryota; kingdom Viridiplantae; phylum Streptophyta; class Magnoliopsida; order Solanales; family Solanaceae; genus Solanum; species Solanum pinnatisectum. Next base: position 1,478,365 of record JAWPEI010000015.1, read on the forward strand.
GTTGAAGTTCTATCACGATTGTGTTGTTGTTAATTGTGCAATGTTATGAAAATGGTCATCTCCTCATTATTTGTGTGAATATGTCATTTGCATTGGTTATGAGACATAGTTGTGATAAGTGTTATGTGAATTAATGAAGAATAAGAAATTAAAGATGATGTACCATTTCAAGGGACGTGTCATGTGCCACAATGGATATTATGATTTGAGGGACGTGTCACATGCTGCAATATATTCTATTATCGAGTAATGTGTTGCACGCTGCAATGAATTCTCTTATCAAGGGACATTTGCACGTCGCGACGGATGCATGGAAATATATGTCCTCCATGGGTCCCGGACCGAGAGACAACGGGTGTTTATCATCAGGTCAGGCATGCATCACTATAATTGACATTGCATTTCATTGCATTGCACATCTTTATCATTGGTGAACTTGTGATTGATGAATATTGAGCTTGTACTTGAGGATATGTAATTGTTCGAGTGTTATTGTTGAGTTGTGTGCTATGTAAATTGTGAACTATTAGGTTGGACTGGTTTTCATGCAGGTTGTAGTTGTGGAGGTTCGGTTAGGGTGTAAGGAGTACCCGTATTCTATTTCCTTAGCTTGTGTTTAGAAGTTTACTTGCTGAGTACCGTGTGGTTTGGTACTCACCCCATACTTCTATATTTTTCTAGGTTACAAGCCCGGAACTTCGTGATACTTTTTATTCTCTTCTTTTTCGAGGCTTCCTGTGGAGATTTGTGAGGTAGTTGTTTGTCATCTCAGCGGACCTTCTTACTCTTATATATCATCTTGTTCTATTTTAGATACAACATCATTTGAAACTTATTTTTTCTTTCAATTCTAATGCAATACATTAGAGGCTTGTACACGTGACAACCAGGTTTTGGGGGTATATTTAAGTATATTATAAATTTTCACATTATTTTATTGTATTAAACTTTTATTCTCGTTTTAGTTCCGCATTCACCATATTAGTTGGGTTTTACTTGTCTTCATGGGATAAGATGAGTGTCATCACGTCCATTTTGGGGTCGTGACAAAAGTAAGGAAAATAAAGACAATTAAGTTTTTATATTAAAGAATATGGATAAATGTTGGAGTACTAATTGACACATTCATTTTTGTACAATAATAAAAATAAATAAATAGAAAAAATGTCAAAACATTGAGAAAAAGTAATAAATATGATTTTTTTTTTTTTTGCCAAAGAGATGTGTCACATTACTTTTCTTTCATCTAGATAACTAGGGAACTTGGTTGCCTTACACGCTGTCATTAAAAAAATCATTATTTTCTCTACAATCAATTTTAATTATATTATCACTTGTTTAAATTAAATTATGGAGAGTATTTTGCAATGACAAGAGTAAATAACACTTAGTAAATTTAATATTTTTAAAATAGGTATAATATATTCTTTATCAATAAATTAAAATATATTCTCTAACAACAATTTATTTTATCTTATCTTCTTAATGATAGTTGACATCGAAATCATCTAATAAATAGTTTTAAAAGATTTTCAGACCTTTTACCTTCTCCCCTATTAGGTAAGAACACAATCTTTTTATTGCAAAAATGAGAGTACACATTTAGTAAACTGAAAATCAAAATCAGAAAGGAAAGCATTTTTAGAATGAACAAAAATAAAAATATAATGATAATAATTAATTGATCTCTTTTGCTTTTTCCTTCTTACCAAATAGCGGTTTTAGAATCATCAAGTAAATAGTAAGTTCTCTTTTAGATTTGTCACCTTCTCCCTAGTTAGATAAGAACCGATTTACCTTTTCTAATATGCATTTGATGTTTTCACTTGTGAGTTGTAACCAAACGAAAATTTATGATGAGAAAATTATGATAAAGTGTCAAAATTACAAGTAAAATATTATTTGGGGTTATGAACTTGAACTGACATTTAGGAGTTATAAAGATTGGAATGCCACCACAAGAAATTAGATCGGCTAATGTTGCCACAAAAGACAGGAAAATCACCATTAATTGTTGTTAGTAACGATATAAGAATCGTGGAGAAGTACTTCCATAGCTAAAAGTTATTATGACCTTTAAAAAATCGCCACAAAAAGAAAAAAATATTGTGGCGATTAAGATTGATAATTCAAGCATTGAACTTCTGTAATCTTTGTTGATATATTTTCGAAATAGAAATAACAACTTCATTGTCTATTTACAATATTGAGCAAAGTGATAATAAATGAATTCTTTTTATAAAGTTCATCGTAAGTGAAAGAAGTATTTTCTTTGACAATGGAACATCCGTAACATGATCTTTGACAACGTATAAGTTTTTAACATGCTCGCTAAGTAAGCAATCAATAAAAGGCCAAAATCATAAAATATAAGGCTTGACTTAAAAAGCTCCAAAATTACATCAACCTAAGGCATTTAAGATAATTATGATATCTCATAGCAACTTTTCAAAGGGTAGACAATTTAAGCTCATCTGTGTAAGAGTATTGTTTTTCTACTTTTCTCAACTCCACCGTCTTCTGCTTCCTCTTCTTCCCCGTTTCTTTTGCAGTATAAAAATCTTTGTTCTCTTTGTGAAAATCCTTAACTTAAAAATTTATCATAATCTGATGCCTTTATACTTGAAGTAGACAATATGCTCCATCATACTTTCATGTTCTTAATCAAACATCCAATACAGTCATCAAAATCAAATGCCACAATATAAATAATTAGGGAATTTGAAAACTATCAAGTAAGAACACATATGCCTCTCCAAATAAGGAGTAATATTATCAATAAATAAGTAACCAATAAAATTATAATCTATCAATTACACACCATAAAGCAGAAAACAAAACTTATTGTAAAACTTAAAGGTAACAAAAATTCAACGACCACGTTTCATTCTTGAAATGGAATATACACTTTTACAGCACCACCTACAAACAGAAGCAGTTCACATGGCTTCCCTATGGACCATTTCATCGAACATTATGTGGGCGTCAAAAGTAAGTTTTCTCAACACCACTTAGATCCAATCCTCCAATAACATGTTGGTAATAGTTGGGAAGATGTGTGGTGATCATTTGAGATGACCATCTATAAACTTATTTATATGGAACAATGTAGAAGAACCATCAAATTACAAATCAAAATGAAATCCATACAATGAAAAACACATTAAAAAATAGCGTCAAGAACTATATAAATACATATACATAATCCACTTGGAATACGTGAAAAATAATTGATACGAAAAAAATTGCTTCAATATAAATATATAGTATATGCATTCAAGATACATGCAGAATAAGACAAATGTAAAATAACAGACAACTTGAAATGTAAAATTAGAAGATTATGGAATGGACCCGTTTGGAAAAAGTAAAAATAATTAATAAGGGAAGCCGTGTTGGAGAAAGGAGACGTTTGTGGAAGGGTTCAGTTACACTTTGATTGTTTAGTGACTTTTGGACTATTTATCAGTAACAGTAACGTTGATTCCATTTAATAATATTATTGAATTTTTTTAATTTAGTGAATAGTAAAAAAATGCAAAAAATTGAGAAAATAGAAAAATAAGAATGCAAAACAATAATAATAATAATTAAAAAAAAGAAAAAGAAAAAAGTTAAATCTGTAACCAAACAATGAAACAAAATAAAGTAAATTCTTAATCTGAAATCAAACCAAAAATAATAAAAAACCAATCCAAATTAAAATTCAATTTAATTTGATTTGGTTTTTTGGTTTAATCCAAATATTGCATACCCCTATATAGAACCCAACATATCAGGTTTCATAACTAAAATGATATTGAAGTAAGATTTATATGTTATCCATTTTATTTTTCAAAAAAGAAATATAGTTAATTGATGGATTGATTATAGCTAGCTGTAAGAATCGTCAATTGCTAATTTTGCAGGTGTATTTCAATCTGTGCTAGATCAAACTTCAATCTCTAGGTGAAATTGTTATTATCGAGCACAGAGTTAGAAAGACAAAAATCCAGTAGTTCCTAAATGCATATTGATTCTCAAGTCAAGTTAATATGTCATCTTTATTTGACTTTATTCATTTGATGTCCAACAAGTATAGATGGACATTGAAAAGATTGAAGCTAACGAAGACCGTATGCTACTGGAGTTGGAGATAGTGTTTTCATTAATTTGTTGGAGCCAAAGAATTTGAGAACAACCTTAATGTTTGCTTTTGAAGAAGTCAATACCAATGAAGACTTTATGAAATTGATTTGTAATTCTTATCCTCATTTCACATTATCATAAAATTTATATGAAAACGGGAAATGATCCGCTGACTCATGGAATATTAGACATTTATTACTAAGCCAATTCATATTGAAGTAAACAATGAGAATTTTTAAGCCACATTAATTAAGGCAGAAAAACTTATTTTTCATTAAAAATTGTTATTTACATATTATTTCTTAGGGAAAATGGTTTGAAATATATCCGAACTTTGACTGAAATTGCTGTAATGATTCCAAATTTTGGGCAGGACCTATTATCCCGCACTATTTAATAGTGTATTTTAAAGATATATAGGTGTCCACGTGAACATCATAAGTATTGTATCATTATAAATAGTAACTTGTCCATTATTAACTAGTGCAGGAAGTAATAGGTCCTGCCCAAAGTTTGAGATTGTTACAACAATTTCGGTCAAAGTTCAAATATTTTCAAACCTTTTTCCCTATTTCTTAAATAATGTAATAATTTGAAGGAGTCTCTTAAATAAGATGAAATTACCATTTATATTGTATTACATATGATGTTTAAATGTTCAAATTTAAAGAAAATATATATGAAAAATTGATGTGTAAATATATTTTACTCACCTCTTATAATTAGTGCAACTCATGTTAAAGTGTTAAGACATTTTTAATTAATACTCTCATAAATTATTCAATCATATTTTATTTATACCTTTTTATGTCCCCACAAAGTCATGTCAAAGTGTTAAGACATTTTTAATTAATACTCTCATAAATTATTCAGTCCTATTTTATTTATACCTTTTTATGTCCCCACAAAGTACAAATAAAAATTTACTAGTACTTCAGCAAAAAAAATAAAAAATAAAAAAATTTACTAGTTCTAGCCAATTTATATCAAATTAAAAACTCCAAAAAAAAAAAAAAAACCAGGCACATTGTAAGAAGAGAAGTTGATACCTTTCCTCAATTTTTTCGCCTTTACTGTAAACTCAGAAGGAATGTACAAAACGAAGCTACAAGAGCTTTGCCATCAGTTCGAATGGAATTTGCCGGAGTACGCGACGGAGAAAGACGGCCCTGATCACAACCCTCGTTTCACAGCCACCGTTATAGTGAATGGAGTCTCCTTTGAGTCGCCCAAGGACCAATGCCGTTCTTCCAAAGAAGCCCAAAATCATGCTGCCCATATCGCCTATGACCATTTCACTCTTCCTCAACCCATCCTCTTCTCACCCCACAACCTTCCTTCACCTGCTCTATTACCCATTTCTCCTGGTTAGTTTCTTAATCTTTCTATTTGAAATACCCTTTGTTATGTTTATCACTGATTTGCTACAAATTTCTTTGTTTTTGAACTGCTCTGATGAAATTTTGGGTGTTGTTTGCTGTTGTACTTCATGCATAAGTTATTGTACTTTTTACTCAACTTATTGAACATCGAACTTTTATTTTCCAATATAGACCACTCATTTTCTTTCAACAATTTACTTACTCTATTTAAACTGGTTGAGTTCAATAGTGCAAGTAAAGTAACATTTTGAAAAAAATGAATCTTTTAGTCAGAAGGGGGGTCTGATAAGTAAATCAATATTGAAAAATAATTTGAATTTTGTAGGAAATATCTACATGGTAAAATGTCGGACCTCCATTTTCCATGAATCTAGGGAGTGGAGGAGCTCTAGTAGAGAGAAATGTGGAATTTTTGGACAATCCCAGATATAGAAATAGCATATTAAGTTGGGAGAGATGACAACAACAACAACAATATATTCCGTGTAATTTTACAAAGTGGGGTATGGGGAGGGTAGGAGGTATGCAGAACATACCTGAGACTGTTTTCGATAGACTTACAACTCAAGGAAAAGAAATAGTCCAAAGCAGTATGGAAAAAAGAAATTACAGAAGTGAAGAAGTCATGGAAATACTATGGACAACATGACAAATCATCGTGAACAGTAATCACAACAAGATAATATGATAATCAAAGTATAATAAACAAATAGTAACCAAATTCAAAGGACATATAGTAAATTGGGCGAGATGGGAGTATCTTTATTTATTTTATTATGTTATTAATATTTGACAAGAGTTGAATATGTTAATTGGGATTTATTTTTTTGTGATAGTGATTACTCCTGGTACCAAGTTGTTTTCTTTTCATTTTTTGCTTTTGCATATTAACCGAATGAACTTTGACCATAATGTATTTGGTAGCTTGCTTATATTTGAAATGGAAATCTTTTAAGTTATAAAACATCATGTAGTGTCTACATCTCTATTATTGTTATTTATTGGGGAATTTATTCATGTCCGACGTGGTGCAAAATATAAAAGGTTTCTCGCATCATGGACGGATGAGGGTAAGAAAAACTAGTCCATGAGAGTTGGATCTGGGTAGGTAGCTAAAACATAGACACTTTGACAGGGAAGCCATGGAATTAGTGGATACCCTACAAAGGAGGAGAGTTGGTATTGCATGCCTACAGGAAATTAAATGGACAGGGAAAAAGGCTAGAGAAATAGGTAACACGGGTTATAAACTTCTGGTCAATGAACTGCAAACAAGACAGAACCTAGAAACTAGTCTTTGTTGTCAAACAAAGTGTAATAGAGAGTCTTCCCACAGTTGATCTGGGATTGCCATCAGGAGCAAAACATAAGGCAGGTCCTATATGGCAGGGATGCGTGATTCTATGGCAAGGGGACAAAGGATGTAGAACATTTAACTTAGTCGAATGGAACTCTGTCATCACAAAGAAAGGAGGAGGTTTGGGTATCAAGAATCTAAGAATGCAAAATAGGAGCAATGTTACCATTGTCACACACACAAAAAAGCAAAATAGGGGCCTCTCAATGAAATGGCTATTGAGATTCAATGGTGAAGAAATTCCTTTATGGAGAAATGTCATCACAACAAAGTATCGACAAATGAATTCTACACAATGCAGATGTTGGCTATGAATCTAGGATGCCAAGTTGCCTCCCTACCCACAAGCTACCTGGGAATGCCATTGGGAGCAAAGAATGAGGAGCTAGAAGTCTGGAATTCAGTGTTGGAGAGATGTGACAAGAAGCTAACAAGATGGAAGAGTCAATATTTACCTTAGGAGGCAGATTGACACTTATCAAATATGTGATGGATGCACTACCCACATATATGGTGATCCTGTTCCGGATACTATAGATCATTGAAAAGAAGATCAACCAATTCAGAAGGACCTTCTTGTGGCAAGGAAATAAGAGAGTGGAGGCTTCAACCTTGTGAAATGGGATGCCATAACTCTTAACCGAAAGCAAGGGGGTTTAGGCATGAAGAAACTCAGCTTGCACAACAATTATCTGTTACAGAAGTGGCTGTGAATATTTTGCATAGAAGATATGACTTTATGGATAAGGTTCATCATAGAGATGTTTGGGCTCTTTAACCTCTGGACAACTGAGGAAGTTTATAGAACTTTTGGCTATAGTGTGTGGAAAATCATCAGAAGGCTATGGCTCCAGTTCAACACCAACATATCCTTCACAATGGAGAACGGTATGAAAACACAGTTCTGGTTTGAGCACTGGATATGTGAAGACTATATAAAGGCCACTTTCCTAGAACCTACAGAAAAGTGACACTGTCTTCCAGCTATGGAGTCCACATGTTGGAATCTCACTTGTAGAAGAGCTTTAAATGACTGGGAGGGTAGAATAGCAAATCTGCTATGGACTCTGAACTCTTTCCTAGGTGTCTCCTTCGCCCATGACAAACCTCTTTGGAAGCTACACTGTAAGTGTGTCTTTACAGTTAAATCTTTTTTTTTTTTTTGCTGAGTAATCAAATCATGTTAGAAAAGCATCTAGAAGATGCAAGGTTACAAGAGAGCAAAAGAAACTGCTTCAAACAAAACATGAAGCAAACTTACCTGTAAAACAGCCAAAAAATTCCCTGAATATTCTACTAAGTTAAAGTCAGGGAGCTAACGAAATTGAAAAGTTATCCACAGTTCCAGACTATTTACGGGGGAAAGGAAGTGCCAACTGAATAAGCATTCCAAACATCTAGCCTTGAGGGTGCTAATAGGAGTCGAGATTCCATCAAAGCATCTGCTATTTCTCTCCTTCCAGAGACACCAAAAAATAACTGCTGGAATCATTCTTCAGATTCTTTTGACGGTTTTGTCACCTCTCCAAAATGACCAACTCGCATAGGCACCTTTCATGGAGAAGGGTTAAAGGTATTACTCATTGGAGCCCACATATAGAGTAGAATAAGTGCCATAAGTCGGCTGCTGCAGGGTAGTGCAAAAAGAGATGGTTTGCAGTTTCATAGCTTGCTTACACATGAAACATCTGTTGATGAGAATTATTCCTTTCCTCCTGAGACTGTCTTGCGTTAGGCAAGCCTCTCTAAGCGCAGTGTTTTGAAAGGCGAGCACCTTATCGCCTTTGGCGAGAGGCGAGGCAAGGCAAGGCGAGATCAAAAAGGTGAATGGCGACAAGGCGTCACCTTTTTTTTTTAGAAGGCCTGATTTAATAATTAAAAGGCAATATTAGGGTTTTATTTGGTGTTTTGGCAAACCTGCGATGCTGCGACTCTCTTCTCTCAATCTCTCCTTGGCAACTCTCTTCTCTTCTCCTTTGCGACTCTCTATTAGGGTTCTTTCTTCTTCAGTTCTTCAGTTTGAGACCTTACCTGCTTAGGTACGTTTTCAGCTCCTTTGTTTTTTCTTTTTCTGTTCTTCTCTTCTTCTTTCATATGCATTCAGCACAACAGTGTGCAGTCTCTGTTTCTTTATGCTCTGTTTTTATTTCTGGAGCTACTGACTGCAATCTACCTATATTTTTAAATATATGTTATTGCTATTGAGATTTTGGATATTTATATATGCAATTAAATATTTTAAGTTTTTGGTATTAATTGGCTCTCAATTCAAAAAGGCAAGCACCTCGCTGTGAGGCGAGGCAGACCCTTGTCGCCTTTTGTCGCCTTTTGCCGTCCAAATAACTTCTCCGAGGGCAGTTCAAGTGAAGCAGGAGACTTTAAGAGGCTGCCTAGTTCTCCAAATATGTTTCCAAGGCCAGTCCTTAAGGGTGCCATTTTGAGATCTCCAGTAGTTGTAACTCTCCTTCACAGTGTAAATCCCATCCTTCGATTTTCCCCAAAGGATTCTGGTCTGGGACTTCCCCCACCATAGAGCTTTCTCCCAATGTTTCTAGTAGTTTGAGGAAGTCATTAATTTTCCAGTCTTGCAAGTTTCTTCTGAAAGTTGGACGCCATTAGTTGTTGTCTCTGTACTGAGCAATTGTGACTTCCTTGTTCGACGCTATCCGAGACAATGTGGGAAAAGAATCTTTCAGTAAAGTGTCCCCAAGCCATCTGTCTAGACTCTAGCCAGAATCTAATCTTAAGCCCATTCCCTGCTTTGAAAGAGACATTTTGTAAGTAATCTTCCTGAAGACTACTGAAACATTAGTCTGTCTTTCACAAAAGCTTGGCCGTGGAAACTAATCTAGAAGATCAAAATTCCCCTTAAAGTTTCCTGTTTTGCTTGCACAAGAATTGTCTATTACAAAAGTGGCTCTGGAAATTTGCATAGAAGAAATGACTTTATGGAAAAGGTTCATAATAGAGAAGTTTGGGCTCTTTAACCACTGGACATTTGAGGAAATTGATGGAACTTTTGGCTGTAGTATGTGGAAAATCATCAGAAGGCTATGGCCCCAGTTCAGCACCAACATATCCTTCAAAGTAGGGAATGGTGTGAAAACACAGTTCTGGAATGAGCATTGAATAGGTGAAGACTGTCTAAAGGCCACTTTCCCAGACCTTTACAATCTCAATCTACTGAAAAGTTACACAGTCCAGCTATGGAGTGATGGAGTCCACAGGTTGGAATCTCATTTTTAAAAGAGCTTTCAATGACTGGGAGGTGGATGTAATAGCAAATATTCTACGGACTCTGAACTCTTTTCCAAGTGTTTCCTCGGGTCCTGACAAACTTCCTTGGAAGCTACATTGTTAGGGTGTATTTACAGCTAAATCTTGTTACTGGAACAAAACAGTAGTCTGTTTTTCACAATAACTTGGCCCTGGAAACATCTGGAAGATCAAAATTCCCCTAAAAGTTTCATGTTTAGCTTGGTGGGTGATCAGAAAAGCTTGTCTAACCCATGAAGTTTTACAGCAAAGAGGTTTACAGATTGGTCAAGGTGTGTTTTGTGTGACAAGGAAGTAGGATTTAATGATTATCTTTTCGTACACTGTAACACAACTGCAATTATGTGGATCATGTTCTCATGTATGCTAGTATTGAGCTGGATAGTGCCCAGGAGTACTTTGGAAATGCTGAACAACTCGGAAACAATTGGAAGAAGAGACACAGAGGAAGACTGGTGGAAGTTGACCCCAGCCTATATTTGGTGGACTATATGGAAAGTAAGAAATGCAAGATGTTTTGAAGGAAAAAGTAAAAACATCAGGAAAATCAAAATGAACTGCATCATCCTTCTTTGTTTTTTGTGTATAGTGTAAACAAGAAATGGTGGGGGATATAGACATGTTAGTTGATTTCATAAGGAAACCGTAAAGTCTATAGACTAGTCTATAGATGGTTTTTGTCTTGCCCAGTGTGGGTTGTAAGTGAACATCTCATCAATTTTTGGATGATGTATTTTTGTGAATACAAAATTACCTTTATCTCAGAAAAGAAGACTTGCAAAATTTTTCAGACTTCTTAGTTCTTTCCACTTTTTCTTGTTTGAACGACAATAATGGTCAAGTGTTGTGGAGGGGACATGGTAATGGTTCATTCATAGTCCATTCATGATATGCTGCTCCCAAGTCACAGGTTCTAATCAGATTTTTTATGGTCCATCTAAAAAAATAAGGAAAAGTAAAGCAGTAACAAAAGTTATGTGTTTGATTATGAAAGAAGCATGCTTGACTCAAGATAATCTGCAAAGAAGAGGAATACATGTAACAAATAGATGCTACACGTGTTGTGTTAGAGTGGGTAAAAGTCCCACATTGGTTGGGGAATGGACTGGTGATCTCTTTATATGGACTTGGGCAATCCTCCCCTCTTGAGCTAGTTTTTGAGGTTGAGTTAGGCCCCGGTGCCATATCTTCACATGGTATGAGAGCATTGGTGAGAACAAACAAGTCATTGTCGGTCAATTTCCGGTGGCTGTTGGGTCTGATTTTTGTCAATTATTTTTAATTTTTCTTTCTGTGGGTGTTGCGCGAAAACCAACCCCACCACAAGGCTTGGATAGCTCCCGCGACCAAACCGCAGCCAGAATCACCGGAAAATCTCACCCCACGCGCTCTCACGCGCCGATAGAAGGTGGTAGTTTCCGGTGAGATCTAGCTCACGCGCCGGCGCGTGAGGGCTGTTCCGATCAATTTTTTTGAGAAATTTTTTGTCTGTTGAAGTCGTCCAGCCATTCCAACCAGTTCCGACCAGACGCCTAAATCAGTCAACCACCTTTTTCTACATTGCCCTACAACTTCTTTGATCTAACAGATATCCCTTAATTTTTTGGGTATGAGATGGAGCATGCCAAGAGCAGCTGCTGAATTTCTGTCATGCTGGAAGAGGAAAGGATTGTCTAAGAACCTGAAAAAGACTTGGGAGATCATACCTGTCTGTACAGTATATGGTGGTGTATCTGGAACGAGAGAAATATAAGACGTTTTGAAGGACACGAAAATTCTGTTTTAAAAGTAGATCTGATTGCATCATGATGTTGTCATTTTGGTGTCAATTGGAGCTGGTTTGTGATGCTGAATCCCTATTGTAGCTCATATAAGCTTTTGTATTGATAGTTCGGATTCTCCTTGTCTTTTATCTTTCTTTATTTTTGGATTACAGCACCGTAGAGCTGGTGGTTTTTACATTAATAGTAATTACCTGGTAAGAAACGGTCATGGTATTTTGGGATAGATAAAAGTAGGAATGGTGTGAGATTATTGTGGATCCAAGACCTAAAGATATGGTTGTAGAAGTAAAATGGGTTTGGGATATGATTACTGCATCAAGACTTGTATGAGAAAGGAGATAATCGAAGTTATTAGTGCATGTACTCTGCAAATAGGATAAGATGCAGAAGCTAAAGCCATGTTTTGGCAGGATATGGACGCTTGATTCAAGGGATTCTAGGATTCCAACAAATCTTTGTAGGGAGGATATCTAAATGATCATGTATGTAAAGATAGCATGGTTTCATCAAACAATTACAAGACCTGCAATATTATGCGGTACTGAATGTTGGGTCGCTTATATCCAACAAATCCAGAAGATGAGTGTTGCAGAGATGGGGATGCTAAGATGGAGGTACGGTCATATAAGATTAGAGTTGATTAAAATGACCACATTCTCCTAAAGGTTGCTTGAGATGGCTTGGTCACATCTTGTATTGACCTACAGATGCGCCGATCCAGAAGCATGATACTATGGTGAGTGAAAAAGTTAAAGGGGATGAGGTAGACCTAAAATCACATGAAGAAGAAGAACGTTGTTTCGAAAGACCTACAATTTCTGGAGTTCAATGTAGACTTAGCTAAAAATAGGAAACAATGAAGGAATCCACATAGATGATGGTCCCTAATGGTGAATATGATTTAGAGGTTGCTTGGGAGGGCTTAAAAGCTGGTAAAACCTGCTTTTAAGCACTTCTTAACTTAATTTGGTGTTTGCTTTACATGTAAAATGTTTTTTAAGTTTGGTGCTCCTAAGCCAAAATAAGCTAAAAGTTGTAAGTTGGTCACCCTCAATTTATTAGTACTTTTTTACTTAACAACTTTTCTAGTTTGACCAAAAGAATTACTTGTTCCTTAAATTTTTTATAAACCCCAAATACCCTCCCCTTATAGAAACCCTATGTAGGACTCTTTTAATTCAGAGTTCTGGAGTCATCTTTCTCCAGGAGTCTTTCTTTAAGTGATTTTCTCAAGAGAAAATAACTTTCTTTAATTTATATATGACTTTTTTTTTTTTTAGTACTGGAATATATTTTTTTATATACAAACTTGAGTCAAATTACAACATAATAGTTATTTAAATAAAATAACTTATATTTATTCATAGTAATCTCATCAAAGAAATTTATAACTTAAAAGTGAATTGGGACACAAATTAATTTATTTTTGAGCTAATTTAAAGTTAAAAGAGTTGAAATAACAAGCTTATTTTTACTTTAAACAAATTTAAGGGTATTTCAGTCAATTAAGTAGAAAAGAGATTTTCAGCCCTTCTTTACCAAACACATCAATTGCTTCTTTTCAGCTCCAACACTTTAAAATTGCTTTTAAGCTCTTATTACTTAATAATTACTTAAATTCAGCTAACACAAACAGGCTCTTTGTCTTGTTAGAGTACCTATAATATTATTATAGAAATAACTTATGGTATGATGATGGCATGAATTTAGCTTAAATGGTGATTTGAAGATTCATATAGACAACCTCGACTTGTTTGGAATTGAGGTGTAGTTATTGTTATCATAATTTTTGTTGGGAATATGGTCAAGTTGATCGCCGAAAGAAAATAGGGATATTGGAGGGAAAAGTTGTTTACCTAACGGGTTTGATACATCGTAAAAGAAATACATGCAGACCTCTGCAGTAAAAGGGCTAGGGGAGGGTTAGATGATATCGTCTCTATCCCTACCTTGCATTTTTTGAAGAGGTTATTTTCACTGCTTGAACCCTTGACCGCCTAGTCACATTATTTTGTTAGAAAAGGGCGACACATTTCCAATTTCCTTTTGATATGTTCATAACAACTTTTCCTATACAAAGAATAAATTGAATTAACTAAATGTGAACACAATTTCTTATAATTTTACTATTGTTGTTTGTTCGTTTTTGCTGCTTGTCTAATCGTTTTAAGTCAAATGATGTGCTGCGTCTCTATCCTCAATGATCAAGTTTACACGCAAAACAGAAAAAAAGAAAAGAACAATGAAATAATTATTTAATTTAATGGGAATACTTATTGGGGCATATGAAAAATTGCCTTGATATTGTTACATTTCACTTAGTTGTGCAGGTGCTTCGACATCAAAGAGTAAGGTGGGGGATAGACCTCCAAATATGGATATTTTTCAGCAAAGACAAAATAACATTGGACAACTTTCTCATGTCAATGGAGCTGCATTGGCTAGTGTGGACAGTAATACCTCTAAAGGTTAGAATGACACATTCATCATTTTATTTTTTGGATAGAATGTGGATTTTATTGCTAAGCACCAAGAATGTGCTAATATGACATTCCAACTAACCCCAAATGCAAATGCAAATGATGCCACAAGGACGGATACGCCACACCATTCGGGCTCACTATAGTGATTTGGTCTCAATCTTGTGCACGGAATCACGTTGCGTGTGTCAAGTAAAACCTATGAATACCCTCCTGTCGCTATCTTTTATTCTCGTTTAACACAATTATATATACCATTTAGCTCATAAGAAATCAAGTAAAAATACTTGTGATAACACAAAATGTTATGGAAACTCAACTTGGAGTGACATGAATACCTTTAAGCTTAAACAATTAATCAAGTAGGTGGCACGCATAAACTATGAAACTTTTACGTTCGTACTTCAAGTGAACTAACTTGACCTTTGTATGAGAAACACATGACATAGGTGGTGGCTTAAATGCGAAGGGAGTTTTAGTTTACCTTTAGTACCTTTCTAGCTATCGTGGGTCACCAATAACTAAACTCACATAGATGCAGCCTCACATAGCCAACCACTCGCTTCCACCGCTCAATTGCAGCCAATCAATCCAACACAATTAACTGCAAAATAATATATATACACGTTCATCAATAACCCGTAGGTTCATCGATAGATTCATTCCAATATTTTCCACTTATACCCAAACTAATCCCATTCTTTTACAATCATTTGGAGTGAATTCCTAATCTATTTTTCCAACTTATAAGGTACAATATTAATTCTGTCCATAAGTAGAAACACTCAAAAATTCCACCTTTATCAATAATTCACTATTCATCTTCTTCCCTTTTCAAGAACCCTAGTTCATCACCAAAACCTATTTCGAAAGCTAGTGCAAATATTCCAATTAAATGGTGATTTCCATTATACACTACATCCCAAATAGGTATTCTATAATTATATTCAAGTGGGGGGTAGAGAATCTACCTATTTGAAGTCAACCCAACTTGAGTTCTTGAAGAATCTCCACAATTCTTGAACAAAGACTGATAGTTGTCTAACAATTTAGGATCATTGTGTGCTACTCCTTCAAAAATAATTCTTGTTTCCTGGTTAATACCACCTCACTGCAGCCACTGATGTGCGAAGGCAGAGGGCACTTTGATGTCCCTAGAAAATTCCAAGCAATATTCTTGGTGTTTCTTCAACTAAGCTTTCTAAAGAAAGAATTAGAAGGGGACCCCACTTAACCCAAATACCAATTAATGACTAGCATAAGAAATGATCCCTTTACCCTTCTTTTTTCTTTCTTTTACTTAGCTGGCAGCAGCTATATATATATATATATATATATATATATATATATATGCTACAATTTTCCCTAAGATATGCACACTCTATCTAAAGCATATAATTATTATACCAATACATCAAGTGCTCCATTTAACTTGGTAGCGAGTAGCGCGTCGTTTCCCTTTCCGAATATTATTTGTAACTCTTCGCAAGAAATTCTTAAATACCAAATATTTATGGCACACTCAAAAATCCTTAATTTGGTATATAATGCACCATGTAACCCTTTATAGCTTAAGAGTTATATACTTGTATACTCTAACAAACTTAATTCCGATTCCGAGATTCTACACAGTAACTTTACTGGCTAAGCAATTTATTTTATTTGTGTGATTGTGTTGGTTGTCCATGATGCATTTTGTATATGTTTTGCGAATGGAGCATATATATTTTCAATGTCTTAAAAATTGAGCTACCAGGAACTTAAAGAAGGAACAAGATGAAATTTTTAAAAAGAACACTAGATTCCTGCTTCTCGATCATACTAGTAGGAGAATGACAATTGCTTGGCTTGTGACCTTGAAGGTTTTGGAGGTAGTTGTCACCCCTCAAACCTAGGCCTGGGCGGACTGACGCTCGATGCCTTAACCTAACTGAGAGAACCCTTCTATGTGAACATGAAGATACAACATTTATATGATATCACATCAAAAAGCAGAATAGTAGGCATGAGTCACATAAGAACAACTCTCTGTCAAGGAGTGCAAAGGTAATTTAAAGTCTTCTTTTCATTAAAAAACATAAGATCTCCTTTTATCATAACAAAGATGTAAAACCATATTTAAGACAAATTGAGCTGATTTCAAAACATATGCATGACTTACATACTTTATTTTATGAAGCCTCTAATACATAACATTACAATAGAAATACTAGACAGGCAGGTTCTACAAGTTCAACATAGCTCAATTTTTTCTGATACAATGTTATGGTATGAATATTGAAGCATGGAAAGAGAATTTAATCTGCTCATCTGTCAAGTGATGCCTGAAGTAGTTTCTGTTGGTTTCTATACCATGCATCTGGTGAGATCTTTAAGATGTTACATATTGTATGAATCCAGGACTCACATGGTATAAGTAGAATTTTCTTTCTTCTGTTGTTTTATATTTGGTTACAATATCAAGGCTCAAGCTCATCATTATGGACACTAATTTGTGTAATCGTAACTTGGATGGTGGTATTAATATAATTGGATTCATTCCATCAAGGATGAGAAAATAGATATTAAGGCTAACAATGATGGCATTCAGTGGTACTTTCCTTTAATCTTAACTTTGATGGTGGTATTAACTATTTGGTTCACCATCAACGAAGAGATAATAGAAATGAAAGTAAGCAGGGTTGACATTCAGTAGGTCAGTGGTACCTTGTGTTGAATTGGAGCTTTTTCTTCAGCGTTGTTGTTGAGTATAGTATTCAACACTGCAAGGTTCTCAACAGCAGAAAAGGTGTAAATTAGTGATTTATTAAGAGATAAATAATAATGGTGGTATTAATTCCTTAATTGGGATTCAACCAACCCATTAGAGTTCAGATCTGAGAAAGTATAATAAATTATACCTTAGCTCAGCACCTTTTGGTGACTTCTGAAATTGCTCTGCAAAATTTCAGTTCAAGTTCAAGAGCCATTGTTTACAATAGCAAGTGATGACGAATTATCATGTTGAAGTTGGGGATCTAGAAGCCTAGTAGAAGTAACTGTGGAGAAGGGTTACAGCTTGAACATCCAGTTATCTAGTTTCAAAGTTTCGATTAGAGGTGTTTTCAACCTATTTAAGGTTCAGCGCACTGAAAATCATACAATGAAAAAGAATAATTTGGTAACGAAGGTGAAATTACCTGATTTCTAAGGTTGATGATGGCTGAAGATGAATATTGGAGGAATATCTACAGACATTTCCACTTCCCTTCTCTAGATCTTTCCAATTTGTGTTGGCTACAATTTATGTGTTCTATATTTTGTTGGTTTTCTTAGTCATTCTGGGCCATTTCTTTTGGCCTATTCTTTTGTATATATTATTGTTTTATTAATAAAAGTTTGCCATGGCCCATTTGGTTTTTAAAAAAAACTATAGGACTAGCTAAAATCTGATCATGCACTGGATCATGGTTAGTAGAAAGTCCAACAAGTGTAAGAACTAAAAACAATGTCTGCCTATGTTCTTGTTGATTTTCCACGTTGGCATCAACATTTCAAATTCCTTTTGTACCTGTCCCAAGTAAGTAGATATGTCGGATTCTTGTTTCTTTAGGTTTGTCATCTGAGATATCACATCATAAAATCAAGATATGTCATTAGTGTATAAAGCACGAGCCTTTTCCCAAACTGATTAACATGTCTGGAATAGGCGAAACAAGGGCATCAACTTGGAATCAATAGATCGCCATAGGAGACTACATAATTGAGCATCAACCTTCTCCCATTCTACTTTGATTTTTGCATCTTCCTCACTAACCTTTGCCTTTTCATCTATCACACAAGCATTGTTTGTTAAGTGGTTTTGGACTTCTTGACCCTTGCACCACAACTCAACCGAGGAGGCCCAAGGTAAATATTTTGAGCTTCCCATTAATGGTTCTTAAGTGATTATAGGGCTTGAACTTCCAATTCCTGTATTTTTGGGGCCAAAAATATCTATTCGGGAAAGACATCTTGTGAAATCAGATTTTTGTAGCCAATGATCTGGAAATATGTGCCGGAATCGGTAAAAATAAAGTCCCTGGAATTTGAAAAAGAAAGATTGTCAGAAATCAGAAAGAAATAGGGTTGTTGCTGGAAAATTAGATCTGATCGCCAAGAATTGGTCGAAACCAGGAAATAATTATATGGACAGCTCATCGGAGTATTGCTTCTGGTGGCGTGTGAGGGCACATGTGACACTAGTTTCTGGCTAGTCTAACTAGAGTTTGCTTGTCGGGGAATTCCAAACCTAGGGTGGTGTTAGTTTTCGAAAATCACTAAAAGAAAATGTTATTTACTTAGACAGCCGCTTAGATCACCAGGAAGCTACAGAGGGATAACTGGATTCGTTGAAATGATTCATATCGATACTTTTCTCTCAATTGCTCTGATAGACTGATACGATGTAAGAAATTATAGGAGAAAAATATTATTGAATTGTATCTCTACATTATTACACTGAAACCTTATTTTAGACAATATTACAATCCTTTTTCAAGTAGGATTCTATATACTATTCTTGTTCCTACTCATACTCTAACAAGGAGTACTTATCTTTGAGTTCATTAGGCATTAA
The DNA here is from genome assembly GCA_035578085.1 of Solanum pinnatisectum. NCBI lineage: Eukaryota > Viridiplantae > Streptophyta > Magnoliopsida > Solanales > Solanaceae > Solanum > Solanum pinnatisectum. The sequence goes on from JAWPEI010000015.1 coordinate 1,497,369, forward strand.
GGGCTGTCGATGTTAACTATCATATTATCAATACATAGAGTACATGGGGTCCTATTAGGATTCCCTAAGCTTCAAGACCTTAGTTTGTTAGGAATACATGGCATCGGGTACATATCAAAGTAAACTGTATACATGAGGGGTGCATGACATAAAGGATAACTAGCACTTCACACTTACGGATACACATACATGAGGACTACATTTGAGGAGAGTACATATCATTTGAGGACACTAAACATGTAGAGAAATGTTCATTTAGAGCTTTAGGGTGATATAGCATTTCATGGTTGAAGCATACATGGAGCATATCATTTACGAAAAGGATGTATCGATTTAAGAGATATAACATCGAGAAGAACAAAGGAAATTCCCACATTGAGAAGGTCAGCCATTACATACCTCAGCCCGACCTTAGTAAAACGACCAACTACTCCATTACGACCTTAATCTACAAGACTAATAATGATAGGGAGCTAGAATTAGCGAAGAGATTCATAACTACGTTACTTTGTCAATTATCAAATACATGTGAGCAAACGCCCTTCATCAATGGTGTACCAACAACCAACCTACTCCTTGGTAGTGACAACATAAAAACTTCCCTCCGAGTCTGAGGTCACCCATAACCATCCGGGTAGTAACACCACAAGAACACCTCAAAACAAATCCCCATTCTCATAAAGCTAGCAACAATTTACGTCATGGCTTCCGATCACCACCCCATGAGTCCCATTGCAAAAACATCCTTGTAACATCAGGAACCATCCATGCATAAACTTAGAAAAGGAGGCTTACCTTGAAAGATGAAGAGAAACCCCAAAAATCATCTCTTGGGGCAACCCTATGGATCTCTAGAATCCGAAAAAAATTGATGTTACAATCACGTATTAGGTGAAGAATTGCTAAGATACTATGGGACGAAATTACCTTGGTGCTGTAGAACTTGGAAGAGAGAATAAGAGTGAAGAATAGCTTTGGGTCGCCCAAAAATGAAGGGAAATGAAGTGAAGATCCAGTTTTAAAACATCTGGACGAGCCTTGATGCAAAGCTAAATGCTGGCTGCATATGGGAACTTTTCGTCGCATCTATACTGCACATAAAAACAGAAGGACGGTAAATTTTGGGCCAGATGCGACCAACTAGCGGTCGCATATGCCTTCACATATGGGCTAATGCAGTTGCATATCTACTCAGCGTACTGCTCTGCAGTCCTTCACTTGAAAGATCTTTAACTTTTTGCTCCGAGCTTGGATTGAAAAATGGTTTGATGTGCTGGAAAGAGGACTTAGAGCTTTAATTTGATAAGTAGACCGCCCTCTAATTCCTTGTAGATTGGGAGACACACTCGTTTGAAGTCAGACCACGTATGAGATGATTTGAAACAATTGACCGCAATGTAACCTTCAACTTGGATTTTTTTTTTTTTTTTTTTTTTTTTGAAACTGGTAAGGTTGAATTCTTCAGCATTAAGGGTATGCTGGCTACCTCCAAAAAGGGATAATTACAAATTTCCTATCAAATCTTTAATCTGGTCTATATCATCTATACAAAGCTGTTTACACCAAAAAAGTAGAGATACTATACAATTCCATTTAACTTTGTGGATGAAATTGGATCTATCTTCAAAACATCTTCCATTTCTTTCTTTCCAGACTGACCACCATACACATGATGGTATTAGCTTCCACCATCTCTTTTGACTCTTACTGCCTCCCCTGCTAATCCAGCAGCTCAACAGATCTGATGTATGTAGCATTGGCCAGTTATGCTTGTGATGCTGAGAAACAAGTTCCAAATTTGAGCAGTAAACTTCCAACTTGTCTGCCCTTCTTTTGTAGAACTTCTTCTGTTAAACATGCTCTATTTATCACTAACCAGGTGAAACACTTTACTTTTGTAGGAATGTCACTCTTCCAAAAGTAGTTCCAATTATATTTTGGGGCCCCTGTCATCCACAGTAGTCCTCTTTTGTAGGCATTGTTGACTGAGAAGACTCCATCCTTACTATGTTTCCACAAGATCTTGTCTGTTGCTGTTGTAGTTATAATCATTCAAGCTAGTTTTTCCAGTAGCACTGCCACCCTCTCCACCTCCCAGTCATTAAGTAGTCTTCTTAAAGATATGTCCCATCCCTGTTCTGTCCAACAATCACTCACTCTAGCAGTAGAGGGTTCTCACAGGAAAAAGTTCTCTAAGAGAGGTTTGGTCTATCAGCCATCTTTCCAAAATTTAGTTTTGTTTCCATTACCTACCTTAATATACATATTTCCTTCCATTTGTGACCATAGGCTCCTGATTGTCCTCCATACCCCCACCCCATATGGTTCAGAGGTGGTTTTTGTACACCAGGGATTTAGTTCTCCATATTTTGCTACTGTAACCTCCTTCTAGAGAGCTGCATCTTCCTCAGTGTATCTCCATAACCATTTCATCAAAAGACTTTCATTTTGCAGCCTCAAATTTCTTATCCCTAAACCCCCTCTTTCTTTGCTAAGAAGAACATTCTTCCAGTTGACTAAGTTATAACCCATTCCCTCCTTATTGCTTTTCCATAGGAAGTTCCTTCTAAGCTTGTCTAGTTTTTTCACCACCTTTGCTGGGATTGGAAACAAGGACATCACATAGGTTGGCAAAGAGTCCAGAACAGAGTTTATGAGGATCAGTCTACCCCCTAGGGATAGGTATTGTGCCTTCCATCTAGCAAGTTTCTTTTCCGTTTTCACCATAATACCATTCCATATCTCCATTGTTTTGTGTTTGCTACCCAGGGGCATGCCCAGGTATATGGTAGGCAAATGCTCCACTCTTCATCCCAATATATTTGCTAGTTGTTGGATCTGAGGGACCTCATTTATAGGAAAAAGACTACTTTTTTCCCTGTTTACTTTCAACCCTGAAACTGCTTCAAACAAAACCAAAATCACTCTAATGTAGCTAATCTGTTCTGCTATAGGTTCACAAAAGATGATAGTGTCATCCGCATAGAGCATATGACACACTTCTTTTTCTTTCCCCCACTCTATCTTCGACTTGAAAGCCTCTAATGCATCTGTTTTGTGTTGCAATCCTCATCATACTATCAAAGCCTTCGATTGCCAAAATGAATAAGAAAAGGGAGAGAGGATCACCCTGTCTCAGCCCTCTTTCTGATTCGAAAAAGCCCACGGGTTCCCCATTCACAAGGACAGAAAACTTGACTGTTTTTATACATATCTCAATCCACTTTATCCATTTGCTGCCAAGTCCCATTTGCCAGAAGGAAAGGCCAATTCACGTGGTCATAGGCATTCTGAATATCCAATTTGCACATTAGACCAGGGGCTCCTCCTTTCATTCTTGAGTCAATGCATTCACTAGCAATGAGTGTTGCATCCATGATTTGCCTCCCCTTTACATAAGCCATTTGATGTTTGTTGATCAATTTCGACACCACCTCTTTTAGCCTTTCAACCAACAATCTAGCAATGATCTTGTAGATTTCCCCCACCAGGCTGATTGGCCTGAAATCCTTCAACTCTGATGCTCCAGGTTTCTTTGGGATTAAAGCAATAAAAGTTGCATTAAAGTTCTTCTCAAAAATCTGATTAGAATGAAAAAATTGAATTGTATTGGTGATGTCTTCCTTCAACAGGGCCCAAAAAGTCTGGAAGAATACCATCAGATATCCATCAGGACCCGGGGCTTTCTCCTTTGCACATAAGTTCAAACATACCCTTATCTCTTCTTCCTCAAAAGGTCTCTGCAGCCATACCTTTTCTTTCTTCAGTGATCATTGTAGCCTCCTACAGTCTCAGCTCAGGTCTCCATTGTTCTGCCTCCTGGTATAGGTTTTTATAGAAATTATGCACGGCCTCTTTGATCACAACGTGATCCTTAGTAACAGCTCCATCTACTTCCAATTGATCTATATAGTTGAATCTTTTATGAGAAGTTTTGTGCTAAGCTTCCCCTTGACCTCTTATCTTATTTTAACCCTTCAAATACCTCATATATTGGTTCCTTGATATATTTAGCAACTTTCCATCTTGTTCTCCTGAGGTTGAACAAATTCATCTGTGCGATTAGTAGTTCTTTGGCATGGAGATACCGGGTGTTATAGTAGTATTGGTTCAAGCTTTTGTCTCATGGCATAAAAATTGTTGATTATTTGCATTGCTGTGTTGTATCTTTCTATCTATTTTCTCTTCTTTTGTCTCTTTTTCATATTGCTTTTGTTTATTATTAGCGTAGCAGTTGTATATCATTTCACCTCATTCTTAAAATTTTCAAGCTGAATACATGTCCCTTCAAAACTGACGTAAATCTCTCTGAGAAGAAGAGCATATACCTATAATTGGAGTGAAAGCATAAATTCTTTAGAACAGGTGGTAAATGGATCTTTTTCCTTCTGGATTTGATGAGATTACTTCATTGGTACCTTGGATAAAGCACCTGTAAGCAGTCAAGATTTGAGATATACAGCCTAAACTAGGAAATGAATTGTGGAAATGTCGCTTACTTCTAGTTCAGATTAGTAGAAGGTTCAACCCATCTGCCAACTAGACCAGTATAACTTTTTAAATGTATATCAGTACATGGTTGATCATTGGACCTTCCTATCCAGTACAATAGTGTTCTGAGTTTCTCTGTGAGAGTCCATTATTTTTAACCATTAGCATTGCTGATCTTAGATGAGGCCTCTTGGCAGTTCCCTTCAGATGCTCCTTCCTTCTGTTGTGCTTTATATGATATTTTGTTCTTCTTGGTGAACTTAACTAACTCCACGCTTGTTATAGTTCATCTTCTTATAAAAATGAGAGTTGGCATGTTGGGGGAATCTATATTTTGAGAAAGGTACGTTGTACTAATCAACAGTACAAAGGTTGTGCTGGTACAATTTACGGATTCCAAAAAGTTAGATATATCCTTGTTTGTCTTACAAGGATTCTATGATGTCTAAAGAGTTAGCATCCTTTGGTCCAACATGCTGGAATAGAGAAGGAAATATGTCTGGCCAAAAAGAGAGATGGAAGATTGTCCCTGTTTGCATCTGGTGGACAATATGGAGGGAAAGGATTGGTCACAAGCGGATTTCTCGGTTATCAAAGAAAATATGGAGGGAAAGGAACCAAAGATGTTTTGAAATCAAGAGCATCCCTTTCCAAAGTCTGAAGTTGAATTGTCTTATAACCTTTTATTTTTTGTGTAACTATGTACTCCCCAAAAAGGTGGAGGATATTACTCAGTTTCTAGATAGCTTAGGAGGGGATATAGGTGATAGATTTCTTTGGTTTTGCTTACTGTAAACTCCTCATGTAACTACTACTAAAATACACTATTGGTGTATTTTGTCTATAAAATGATAACTTTCTCAAAAAAAAAAAAAAAAAAGAGTTAGCATCCTACACAACAACATACCTAGTGTAATCCCACAAGTGAGTTAGCATCCTGCACATAACTTTCTTTACACCAATAATGAAATAACAGTAAGCAGCTCATCTTGTTCTTCTGAATTGAGCTGTATCTTCCTTCAAAATACCTGCCATTCCTTCTCTCCATTAGGTCCACCATATACAAGCTAGGATCATCTTCCACCATTTCAATACGGCACCTAAAAATATCAGTTGTAGAACTAGGCATATCCCATCTGAGTCCAACCATGTTCAGGAATAGTTGCCATAGCAGAACAGTGAGTCCACAGTGAAAAAATAAGTGGCTGTTAGATTCTGCTTCAGTATAACAAAGGTAACACAACTCATCTGAAAGCCCATTTTCTGGGTTAAACAAACTTATCTAGCTGCCAACGAAGCAAAACAAGCCACTTCGAAAAGAATCTTAACTGTGGGGGGGATCTAGCTGGTGATTATATTCTGTGAATCTTTACAGAGCTTCAAATTCATGAAAGAAAATTACTACTGAAGCAGTTCCGTACAAGGATAGAATTATAAGAAAGATGCTTTGACCTTAACGCAGATAAACAGTAATTAATATGCTTGGACGCTATGTGCGAAATTGTTGAAGTATTTCATATTTCTTGGAGACTTCAATTCTAGACAAACCTTCAAGAGTGTGTGAATAGTTCAGATTACTGACTTCTTGATATTTCTAATCAGCTAATCCTTTCAAGACAAGTTTCTGATTCTTTACAATTTCGTCCATGTTGCAGGCATGCTTCATTTGTACAAGAGTCGATTACAACACTATGCCCAGAAGCAAAATCTTACTTTACCCGTGTATTCTTCTGAACTTGATGGCCCTCCTCATGCCCGTCGTTTTAGGTCAAAAGTGACCGTTGACGGGGTAACTTATGAAACTCAGGAGTTCTTCTCTACATTGAAGGAAGCTGAACATGCAGCTGCAAAGGTTGCTTTTGAGTCATTAGCACTTAATGACACTCAGGAGGTTAGTACTCCCTTTGTTCCTGTTAATGTAACAGTCTTTCCTTTTTGGACGTTCGGAATGTTTGATCCATTCTATTTCTATACAACTTCGGTACTTCAATAACTCAAATTTTTTCAACTGTCCAAATCTGTGAACTTCCATGTGGTATTTTCTCTATCAAATTGATTTTTCATCCACTGTTTTAAGACTTTTCTTCTTCTATTCACTAATATAATGTGCAAGTCAATTTAGCACATTAAACATCATGTCCCGTTCAAACACCATCAAGTAAAACGGGAAGAAGGGAATATTTAAATAATTTTAGTTTTACTTCGGTGCTGAGAGATCATTCATGTGAGTACATTTCATTGTTCTTCTATGTATTTATTTAATTATTTTTGAATAACATCAGGATGAAGGTTTGTACAAGACACTTCTGCAAGAACTGGCTCAAAAAGAGGCTATACTTTTTCCAGTTTATGATACAGCCAGAACTGGCCCACCTCATGCACCAGTATTCCGCTCAATGGTGGAAGTTGGAGATGGGAATTTTCAAGGACAAGAAGCTAAAACCAAGAAACAAGCAGAGATGAATGCTGCAAAGGTTGCTTACAATGCCCTTGTGAAACGTAAGGAGGATAGACACTTAAGTATCATAATTTGCAAGTTTTCTGAATTAAAATTACTTTGACTGGGGTACAAGGGCGAATTACATGGAATTTTATTTAGATAAGAAAAATGATATTCTTAAAAGACAATATAAAACTAAGCAGGAGGACATGGGAAGGAACGAGCCTCTATTTATAGAGTCCTAAACCTTTTTCTACAAGAAAAAGACTAGCCAAATATGGAGATTTTCTTTTTTCCTCTTAGGAAAAAGGTAATCTATTTATGGTAAGAAACTCAAGGCAAATACCCCACAGGTTAAACAAAAATCAAATTACAATAAATAGTTCAAGAAGCTACATCTACACCTAGGTGCTTTCATGACTTCCTAATTTTCTATGGAATACATTAAAATCTAAGTGTAACTGAAATGTTGTGTAGACCTTACAGTATTTCCAGTATCTTATTGGTTCACATATAAAAATTTGCTTCTTCCTCTGTAGCTTTTCTGTTGTGAACATAAAAGTTTAGTATCTGGTGGAATTACATTGCCATCTCCTTTCAGGTAAAACTAGTCAATCTTAATGTCCAAAAGATGATAAGGCCAATGGCAGACAACAACCATGGATAGAAAAAGATGGACATGATATTTAGCCACTGGAGGAAGTATCACTGTAACTATGCCCAAATATTTGAGTATACCCCTTTGCAACAAGGTGAGCCTTAAGCTGATCAACTTGCGCCATCCATATCAATTTTTACCACATAAATCCAATGACAACCAACAATAGATTTACCTTAAGGATGAGAAACAAGCTCCCAAGTACCACTGGCATCTAAAACAGATATCTCGTCAATCATAGCTTGTCACTGTTTTAGATGAGGAATTACTTCACTTGTAAACTTAGGGATGGAAACACATGACAAAGATGATAAAAAGGCATAATGGAACTATGACAACTTAAAAAGGTATAATGGGGGTTAGTATTACGAGGGGATCATATACCTTTTCAAAGGGCAATCAGTTGACTAGGGGGAGACAAGTCCGTAGTAGATGCAGAGTCTCATGCAGGACGTGAATCATCTAAGCTTAATGTTGGACGTAAGCAATGATGGTCAATCAGGAATGGTGATATTGTGGCTGGAGATGTAAAGTGATAATAGATTCCTCAAAAGTTGGTATAGGTAAGACATGTGAGATATCATGAAGATGTAATGTAAGGTCGAGACTTAGAATGTGACATCAACTGATACCCTTTCTGAACTAAGAACCAAGAAATACACATTTGAGAGCATGATGGGCTAATTTATCTTTTCCAAGGGCTAATTATGAACAAAATACGTGCTCCCAAAAACACAAGAGGTAAGAGAGTATAGAGTTGACTGAGGAAACATTACTGAATAAGGAACCTGATTCTAAATGGAAGATGAGGGCATTCGATAAATCAAGTAGCAAGATGTGAGAACTGCGTTGCCCCAAAAATGGGATAGAACATAGAATCAAATGGGAAAAGTGGGAGCAGTCTCAAAGAGGTGTCTATTCTTTCTCAATACTACCCCATTTTGCTGAGGATGTACAAACAAAATGAAGGATGAATCCTTGGGTGAGTCATAAACGGCTGAAACTGGAGGATATATATTTCAAGGCATTGTGGTAGAAACTAAGATGAAACAAGATGAAAATGATACTTTACTCGTTAAATAAAGTGCAAGAATCTTATACACTGCATTAACCAATAACTATGTCCGTATGGAGTGGACAAATCTCAAGATACAAAGACAATATTAATATTTTTCTTAGTCAGAATTCTCCTAAATATATATATACTAAACATAAAGATAACTCCTAAAAGATAGAGATAGAAACAGTGACTACTGTGGATAATGTTGTTGGTTATTACTTCTGCTTATAACTACTATAGATAATTACTGCTTATATATTTTATCCTTTTTTCAAAAAAGAAACTAAGATAGATTATCTCCACATGCTCGTCTAGATTTTATTCTAGAGTACGTCCGTAAAGGAGCATTCATATCAGTGCATCCCTCTTGAAAAGTTGCCTTGTCCTCAAGGCGAAAAGAAGGAAACAAATTTCTTGGGTAGGGTCGCATGAGGTTTCCGGTCCTCTTAGTGGTACAGGTATATGCACAATACCCTTGGAGAGAGGTACCTCGAAACAATGATGTTAGTTACCAGAAATTCTTTGTCTTCTAATTATTGTCTCACTATTTGCTCTGACACCGTGTGAGAAACAAAAGAGTTTGAGTCATTACTCAACTTGATTATTCCCTCAAGCGGTTTTTTTTTCTTTTTTGGTTTTGTAGTTGGGGTTTTTCCTATTATATTGTTGTAAAACTGCTTTGTTACTATCTATTTTCTCTTTTACTTCCGTTCTATCTTTTCCTTGACTATTATTGTCTTGAGCCAGGGGTCTATCAGAAACCTCTCTACCTCACTTCGAAGGTAGAGGAAAGACCTGCGTACACTCTACCCTCCCCAGGACCCACTGTGTGGGACTACACTGGGTATGTTGTTGTTGTAGCTATTGGGGTTTAAATAACCATATAATGTTGTAAAAAAGAAAAGAAATCAATACCTAATTACAAATTACAATAGGAGTAAAATAAGTTACCTACTATATTGACTTATTTTCTAAATATTCGCAAAGATTCTAACAATCAGCATAAATTTATGGATTGTCCCTCCCCCCTAGGGAAAATTTTAATATGAAGGCAAGGAGAATCACCTACTAGAATTCAACAGACTCACCCTATACATTCAGGAGACTATGGATTCTGCTATTTTCTGTAGAGAGTTACACAGAAGCCTTTTCCAGTTGAAACTTTGTGGACATTTATAGATGTTCTGATATTGATTGTTGGTAAGAAGAAAACCTATAAATGGGGTGGCTGCATGTCTCACTTAATGCATAACTTGCAATAGCTCCACCAGTTGGAATTAAATGGATATTGCTAAGATCTCAAAAAGTTGCATAGGACCAACACACACACACACACACACACACACACACACACACACACATACATACACACACATGTAGGGATGTTGCGTGTTCCTTTTGTTTCCTTCTGTAGGATCAATAAGGTTGTTTTTTTGAGTTAAATGTTCTCTTGATTCCCATGCACTATTCATAGTTTTCACTGTCGGACAATTTCTCTATCTTCTCCTATCCATCAGAGTATTCACACTTTCAATCTCTAAATCATTTCTGACCTGAGCGAAGTTGGCTATAGCCTTACTATTCCATTATGTACTTCATCGTATTGCAGATCTGTGAATAATTAATTGAATTTATTGACTGTTTCTTTTCTGATCAGTGAAATGCACCAAAAGTTCCATCACTGCCTCTTCATTATTAGTTTGATCTAGTCTGGGCCCATGAGCTGCCACTTGTTGAACTTGGCTACATCTGCATGAATAAACATGTGATAATATTGTTGTGGAATAAGATAGTTGAATAGTTTTATTCATATCTTTATATGTCATATATAAGGCTTTATATACATGAGAGATTGTGGAACAGAATCACCTAGATCCCATGAAATCTGGGATTCTATAAAATCATATATTTTACTAAAAAGAAGAAAAAAATATTCTAGATTACAACAATTATCTTTAAGATCTTAAGGGATCAGATCTTGATATGGAGAGTATCCTCTATCAGCCAACACTCCCCCTCAAGCGGGTGAATGGATATCTTCCATTCCTAGCTTGCTTAGTAGATCTTGAAACACATTATTTGGCAGTCCTTTTGTTAAAACATCAGCCACCTGATCTTTTGTAGATACAAATGGCGTACAAATGAGTCCGCTATCTAATTTCTCCTTAATGATATGTCTATCTACCTCAATATGCTTAGTACGATCATGTTGTACAGGATTATGAGCTATACTTATTGCTGATTTATTGTCACAATATAGTCTGATAGGTCCTTCCCATCTTATCTTCAAATCATCAAGGATTATCTTTAACCATAACAACTCACAAACTCCCATAGCCATAGATCTAAACTCGGATTCTGCACTTGATCTGGCTACTACATTTTGTTTTTTACTCCTCCAAGTCACCAGATTTCCTCCTAAAAAAGTGCAATATCCAAAACTTGACCTTCGATCTACTAATGAACAAGCATAGTCTGCATCAGTATAAGCCTCTAAAATCATGTCTCCTCCTCTTTTGAATAGTATTCCTTTTCCTGGACTTCCTTTAAGATATTGTAGAATCCTGTTGACAGCTTTAAGATGCATTTCTCTAGGATCATGCATAAATTGGTGAACAACGCTTACAACAAATGCAATGTCCGGCCTTGTATGGGACAAGTAAATCAATTTCCCTACAAGCCTTTGATACAAGCCTTTATCTACCACAGAATCTTCTGGAGCATTGCACAATCTATGATTATATTCAATTGGTGTAGCCACTGGTTTACACCTTAATTTTCCTATTTCCTTCAGCAAATCAAACACATATTTTTGTTGGGAAATAAAGATTCCTTGTTTTGAGTGTGCCATTTCAATTCCCAAAAGATAGTTTAATTTTCCAAGCTCTTTGATGTCAGATTCCTTGAGTAAACACCTCTTCAAATTTTGTTGCTCCTCTGAATCATCACCTGTTACTATGATTTCATCAACATAAACTAATAATGATGTCACTTTTCCTGTTTCTGAGTGTCGAATGAACAAGATATGGTCTCCTTGACTTTGTTGTTACCTAGCTTGATCATAACCTTTGTAAATCTTCCAAACCATGCACGAGGTGATTGCTGTAATCCATAGAATGCCTTCTTCAGTCTGCACACCCTTCCCTTCTTGCTTTCAAAACCAGGTGGCACCTCCATATAGATCTCCTCATCTAAGTCTCCATGTAAAAAGACATTTTTTACATCAAATTGTTGTAGGTTCCAATTAAAAGCTGCAGCCAATGATAATAAGATTCTCACTGTGCCACAGGGGCAAAAGTCTCCAAATAATCAATTCCATAGGTTTGTGTATAACCCTTTGCTACCAAACGTGCTTTAAATCTTTCTATGGACCCATCTGACTAATATTTCATTTCACAGTAAACACCCATCTTCACCCGACCAACTTCTTCCCTTTTGGTAATTCCACAATTTCCCAAGTTTTATTTTTTCCAACGCTTCTAATTCAACCTTCATAGCTTTCTCCCACTCTTTGTTTCCTAATGTTTTTTAGACAAATTTTTGGGGATAGGAATTGTGTGGAGGTTACAAAGAAAAGTTTTATGTTTTGGGGATAGATTTTGATATGTCACGAAAAGGCTCAAAGGGTGTTGTGTGCAAGTTCTGGTTCCTTTTCTGAGGGCAATGGGAAGGTCAAGATCATTAGGTTGGTTAGGTTTTTCATGATCAGTTTGGTTTGGTGTTTCGGATGGTTCAATAGGTGCAGGATGGGTACTAGGAGCAGTAACCTTAGGAGATGATTGCAGCTGAGTAGTTTAATCAGTTAGCCTCTTTCTTCTGGAATAAACCTGCAATGGTAGATTATTTTCTAGAATTCCATTATCTATATCCAGATTAGGAGACTCAATGAGATCATTTGGATTTAGAGACTCAGGTGATCAAAGAAATGATGACTTGGGCAAGGATTTGGCACGACCAGAAATAGAAAAATCAAATCGTGACAAGTCTAGAGGTCCCTCTCCCTTCAACGACTCCCCCTGATTGTAAGAATGACCAAAAAAGGATTCACTCTGATCAAATGTAACATCAGCTGAAACAAAGAATTTCTTTGATGATGGTTGATAACACTTGTAACCTTTTTGAGTAGGAGAATATCCTATGAAAACACACTTAAGAGCACGTGGGTCTAATTTGCCTCTATTTTGAGAATGAATATGAACATAGGCAACACTCCCAAAGATTCTAGGAGCCAATTTATTAGAAATTTCAAAAATCGGAAAGAAATTCCTAAGAGTATCAAGCGGACTTTTAAAGTTCAGAATTCTTGATGGCATTCTGTTACTAAGATGTGCAGCAGTTAGGACAGCTTCCCCCCAATACTGTTTTGGCACCCTTTTATGAAACAATAGTGATCTAGTAATGTCAAGTAATGAACTGTTTCTTCTCTCTGCTATCCCATTTTGTTGAGGAGTATTGACACATTCTTTTTGGAAGAAAACAGGGAGTGTTTGATTGAAGTAGTCTTTGGCATTATCAGATCGGAATATTTTAATAGGCACATCATATTGGGTTTTGATCAAATTAAAAAAGGTGGGAAGAATTCAACTAACATCTGATTTTTGCTTTAGCAAATAGATCCACACTCTTGTACAATCATCAATGAATGACACAAACCATTTAGCACCAGAAATATTAATAATGGGAGAGGGTCCCCAAATATCACTATGAATAAGAGAAAATGGAGTTTGACTTCTTTTGTGACTAATTGGATAGGAAACCCGCTTGTGTTTTGCAATTTCACAATCATCACAATGAAAAGACTCAACAATCAAATCTTTGAACAAAGATGGAAACATCATTTTGATTACATAAAAGGAAGGATGACCTAACCGACGATGATAAAGTTTTCTTTATTGGACATAACAGATTCAGATAAGAATGAACTAGATAAGGAATTCTTAGTTGTATCTCCACCATTGTGGACATCCAGACAATAAAGACCACCTTTCTCACTAGCACGCCCAACCATCTCCTTCATGTTCTGTTCCTGAAATAAGCAATATGAAGGGAAGAAAGTTACTTGGCATTTGGAATCTTTGGTGAGTTTCTGGATAGAAATGAGATTTGCATATAACTTTGGGACATGAAGGACATCTTTAAGTATCAAGGATTTCCCTAGTGGTATGTCTCCTTGTCCAGCTACAGTAATAACTGAACCATCGGCTATAGTTATTTTTTTATAGCTAGGAGAAGGAGAATATGATATGAAGAGATGAGAGGAACTGGTCATGTGATCAGTTGCCCCGGAATCAACCACCCATATTGGAGAAAGTTTGTCTAAGACATTAGTAACAAAAGAGCAAGAAATACCTGTGAAGGCCAATGAACAACTACCTGCTGAAGTTGAGTGTGGATTTGTTTCATTAGCCTGAGGGCTGCTTGCTAAATGTGCCTGCTTTCCATCACTACTGTTTCTGTTTGGAGGTCTACCATTGAGTCTCCATCATCTCTCTTGGGTGTGCCGATATTTGTTGCAATAGGTGCAATAAAGATTGTCCCTATTGAATGGCGGTTTATATGAACCCGTGGGCTTGATGGTGCTCTCCGATTGTGAAACTTCATATTCTTTTGAACTTGTCCCTTTTGCTACAAGAGCTGATCCTTCATTAATTTGAGTTTCAAGCATAACACTCCTCCGTCCTTCTTCTGTCCATATTATGGCCATTGTCTTATTCAATGATGGAAGATCTTCTTTTCCTAAGATTTGCACTCTCACGGAATCAAATTCTGCATTTAATCCTGCAAGAAAATCATAAATCCTTTATTTTTCAATAAATCTTTTCAAAATTATAGCATCATCTTTACAACTCATTTGAATGCATTGATAATGATCCATTTCTTGTCATAACCCGTGTAAAAAGTTAGAATATTCAGTGACAGGTCGAGCTCCCTATTTTGCTGCAGAAAGTTTTGTTTTTATTTCATAGATCCTGGCAGCATCATGTACTTTAGAGTACGTCTCCTTCACTGCATCTCAAATTTCCTTAGCGGTGCTCAAAAACATAACGCTATCGCTGATTTTTGGAAGCATAGAGTTCCATAAACAAGACATCACCATTGCTTCATGTTCATCCCATGCATCAAACGTGGGGTCTTCTTTAGATGGTCTTGTACCAAGAAGGTGTCGTATTTTCCCTTTACCCTTTAAAAAGGTACGAACCAGTTGAGCCCATTTAAGGTAATTTTTTCCATTCAACTGATAAGAGGCTTGAATGTTTTGCAAATCACCAGATGAAACTATAGTGTTATTCTCTACAGTTGCAGAAATAGTTCCAGAGGCTGGAATTGTTGCAGCAGTCACATTTTCTGGCATGGTCCTTGAATGGTTTCAATCTTTGGGCAGATAAAGATTAAAAAAAAATATTTCAAGACATGATGAATAAAACTAGTAAGGAATAAGCCTAAAGCTCTGATACCATGTGGAATAAGATAGTTGAATAATTTTATTCATATCTTTCTATGTCATATGCAAGGTTTTATATACATGAGAGATTGTGGAACAGAATCACCTAGATCCCATGAAATCTGGGATTCTATAAAATCATATATTTTACTAAAAAGAAGAAAAAGATATTCTAGATTACAACAATTATTTTTAAGATCTTGAGGGATCAAATCTTGATATGGAAACTATCCTCTATCAGCCAACAATTGTTTTGTTTGGAAATTATGTGAACAAGACACAAATTGCTTTTACATCATTATATAAGATTAGTTTTTTTTTCAATCCCTTGTTTATTTACTTTTGCAATATTGTACAATAAGATTGTTGAGCTTCAAGAAAAATGATAGTTGCATCATTTAACTCTTACAAAGTGGGGTCAGTACTTGCATCATCAACCATTTCCAGGTGCACAGTAAGATTGTTGAGCTTCAAGAAAAATGATACTTCATTTGTCCAACAATACTTGTCTACTATTGGCTTTGCACACTTCTTAAGAAACTATAAATAGAAGGGTAATTTTACTATATCACCCTTTGAGTATAGTAAATATAATGTGTTGAAGAATATAATAGGGAAATAACTATAATTAATCATAAGGGTAAATTAGAAACTAACTGTAAAATTATCCATTGATATTATAAAGTGGACAAGTATTGTGGGACATTTCAAAATAGTATAGTGAACAACAATTGTTGGACGGAGGGAGTAGTTGCAATACGTAACTCTTACTCAGCATATCTTTGAGATAGGATAACAGAAAAAGAAAAACACTTACCTAGATGATTGATAACTGATAAGAGATATTTCTTTGATTATTACTTAAAGCTTATCCAAACCCCACTTTGTGGGATTTCACTGGGAATGTTGTATTAGTTAAAGCTTATTTTTTCAATAAGCAAAATATTTTCTCTCTTCAAATCCAAGAATTTTTCGTTGAGAATGACCACACATTGTCCTAGTTTAATCAACAAATATTGAAATACCATTGCTGGCGGGTCATAGACGGATTTCTCGGTTATCAAAAAAAAAATAAAAAAAATATTCAAATACCATTGTTATTTATATTTTGTGGTTCTGGAGAGACTAAAGTTGTAGAATGCTATGTTGACTGTACTTCTCAAAAAATTACTAGTTGTCTACAACAACATACCCAGTGTAATTTCACAAGTGGTTTGGGAAGGGTGTGTTATATATATGCAGACCTTACCTCTATCTTGGAAGAAAGGAGGCTATTTCAGATAACCCTAGGCTCAAGTAAAAGCTAATACTAGGAAGTTTGAAAAAAGAAAACAACGGCAAAAAGATACTAAGTTGACTATGAAAGTATAAACAACCTCAATGCTGGCCATTTGTATCGGGAGAAATATGGCTACTATCCATCTTTTTTTTTTCCTTCCATACAAGTAGGAGCATTAGAGAGTTGGTGAATCGATTTTATTTTAGAAGTAATCCATAAGATAGAAACCAATGTTTCTGAGGTGATTTCCTTCTAATCAACTTATCATTTCATTCGAACATCTTTGGCTTATCACATAAAAGGTATATTTTCCCACTTCACAATTCAATTATACGACATTTTTCAAATATATATGCTCAAATATTAGATGAATTATGCAGTCTTTTAAGTTTTTTTTGATGAAACCACTTCAACCTAAAGAAAATATCTTATGTTTCTCTTCGAAACCAACATTATTAACCTTGAAGGGTTGGGTTCATTGGCAAGTTCCAAGTCAAGTTCTTCGAGGACTCTTTTGTAATAGCTTGATGAGCCGAACCAACAAGAATACTTTTGTGTTACAGGTGGTCAACTAGATGAACCTCTTCAGGTCCTTCCAGTCAGTTCAGAATGTGTTGTTACTGATGTTTCACAACTAGTTGTTCAGCAGAAGACCAAATTGATAATTGAAGAACTAAGTTTGCAAAATGAAGGTGCTTTCTGAAGTCTGCAACCCCTTGATATCATTTTTTTTACTTGTTTTCTGTTTTTTTGTTAAGATTGCTGATAGAACTAAATTCAGTATCGCTGATGTTTAAGTACTTCTTTAAGGAACAATATAATTTATTGATGCATTACCGCAAAAGTAGTCACAGAGAACAGTTTTCAGAACAGTTAAGTGGACAAAGCCAAACACTGTTTTCTAAAGTAATATCTAGTAGATTTGATAAATGATGTGTCACACTATCAAGTTGGGAATTGCAATGTGGCTCTACATCTTTTGGACCAAAATCTCTTTTTGCACAATAACTTTGAACAGGGTTGCATGAGGCTTTCTTTAGTAGGTTCTATATCATTGAGGTCAAGATAGTGGAATTTCTATATATGGGCCAACCAGTTTAGTTAGTTTCATCAAGTTGAAATAACATTAATTCTTTAGAACTAAAGAGTTGCGTTTCTTCCAACTCAAATCTCCTCGTCTTAAAGTGATGCATATTGGTTCCGGCTTTAGTCTTTACAACTTAAACAACAGTCATGTAAGCATATTATCGACTTTGTGTTTCTTCCAATTTATCACTAGCATCAGTTGTCTATTCGTATTATATAATGTGTTACTCATTATTTGACCACTTCTTTTCCGAGGCAGACACAAATGCAAAAAGACACAGATGTTCGAATGCACCCAACACATATTCCCTTATTAGAGATCATCGTCCTGTTGCTCCATTTGTTGCTTCAGATTCAACTGATGCAGTTGCTGAGTCTGCTGATTCTGGTACGTATGCTGGAACCTGTATTTTGCCAAGCGAGAAAATTTTCATTTTCCCCCAAAAAGCAAACATGGACCTTCCAAGTGGTGCTTCTGTTTTGCCTTGCAGCGACGAAAAATGGGTTGCTGCTAGCTTAGAGTTGAATCGAAATCACTAACTGCAGAAACCCAACTTTGTAATGTTGTTTGATGAATCTTATCTTGATGATAAAGTTCAATTCTGATAATTTTGTACTGGTACTACAATGTGTAAAAGAAACATGCTGACCTATAGATACAAAAAAATAATCTATGTTATATTTTTTGAGCAAGTACTAGGTTATGCTTATTAAGAAAATTAACCTTCCGTAGTATTTATGAAAAGGAAGCCTACTGTTGGTGTACAAAGCAAGAAAAACAAGGACACAACTGGAATATCTTTTGTTAAATCTCTTTAGCCCTAATGCCCAATGTATCATTGGCTACGGGTTCAAATTGTTGCTTTTGAATCTATCATGTGCTAGATCAATTTTGGGTATCATGCACATAATTGACACAAACACACACACAAACATATATGTATTACCTTAAAAGCATGAACTCCTAACTTGAATGTTAAATTACTATTATATTCCTAACTTATGTTGTGACTTTTTCAATGAATTGTGACTATTCTGATAAGTTGTGCCTTTTTCCAAAGGGTTGTAATTTTTTGATGAGTTGTGACATTCAAAATAGTTGCGACTTTTTCAACAAGTTGTGACTTTTTCCAAAGAGTTGTGATTTTTCGATGAGTTGCGACTTTTCATATAGTTGTAACTTTTTCAATAAGTTGTGTCTTTTTCAAAGGGTTGTGACTTTTCGGATAAGACACAAAAAACACTTCTTCATACCACCATTTGTTGACTATAAATAGAGGGGCTTCCTCTCATTTTTAAACCACAACTTTTTTTTAATCTTTTACTCTTTTTATTGCATTTTAAAATTTTTGTGTGATTTTATTATCGTTGAGTGAATTCGAAGCTTAGTGGAATATGATGTACCACTATTCAGATGAAGTAAATCGTTCTATCCTAAGAGGGTATTTTCCATAACCTCGAGTAGTTGAGGTAAATAATTTTAATGATATAATAATTATTTTTTTTCTGAATATATACTATTGTATGTAATGTTCCAATATATGAAGTTAACATGATGTAGTCTAAATTCATTTGTTTTTATTAACAGTTTCTCTTGTGATGTAGATATATGCTTCTGAATATCTTTTTCTAAAATTTAGAGAATTTTCACAATTTATTTTTTTATGTTCAAGACAAAAGAATGACTTTATTTTATTAATGCTACTTATGTGATTTAGATTGTCAAGAAGTTTGCTTTAAAATAATTTTTACTATATAAACATTGCCCTTTTGTTTTACTTATGTACTATTTCATAATATTTTAGTATTTTAGATGAAGAAAAGTTCATGTAACTTGTCATAACACCAGCTGATGTTTGTATTAGTTTAATTTTTATTATTTATTTAGTAGCTAATTTTTATGAGATAAATATTCTCATTAATGAAAATATATATTTATATATAGGTAGGTATTTATATTTAAATTAAAATATTATATATGTCACGAATGTATTATCAAGTAAAAAAGATCTTTTCACTTCAAAAATATATTATTTTAAAATGTTTCGAGTTATTTTTTTTAAAAAAAAAAACTCATAACAAATGTAAAAATATGTGAATATACATGAATAATTTAAAATTGATCATTTACAAAATACTTTTTATATTCAGTAATGTGGAATAAACATTTACATTTGGTCCCTACACTAAATTAAAGTCTAATAACTATAAAAAATAGTAACATTAATTAAAAGTCCTATTTATTTATATAAGTATAAAATTTATTAGAAATTCAGCTACTGCACATTAATTCTTTAGTTATAACATTATAATTCTCTTAGTTACTAAGTACTAATTATTGCAAACAGTATTCAAACTCTTTTACATTCTTAGTTATAATATTATGAATTCCATTGTTATTACATTACTTATTTCTATCTTTCATCTTTCCTTATATTAAAATTTTGATCAATAATTCTTCATATTACTATACCGCTCCTATATATGTGATAACACAATTTTGTTATTTTTCCTTTGACAAATCACGTTTGGTTGAATAAATTGAAAAACATATTACTATACCGCCCCTATATATGTGATAATACGATTTTGTTATTTTTCCTTTGACAAATCATGCTTGGTTGAATAAATTTAAAAATCGTTTACAAATATATGAACTATATCTTTGTTGGGTGTAAGATGAACAAGTGATTATATATATGATTTCACAGATAGAATATATTATTTAATTTTAATTTTTCGTTTTTGCGGTTAAAAAAAAGAAACATTTCTTAGTTAACTATGGATAGTCAGATAACTATCTATATATAAAATACAAATTAATATACAGAAAACAGTTCTAAAAGATAAAATGTAGTTGATCTCTTCACATATTCATATGACATCTAAACAGTTTAACATAGAATACACGTGCAAAGTACATCTGGTTAGAATACAAGAAAAATACACAACAAATATCATCTATAAGGTACATTTAGTGAGATACGACTAATTACATGATTGAACCTCATCAAATTGAAATAAATATATGCATCATTGCATTTAACTAATAAAAATTTTCAATCACCATCTTCATAGGTTCGCGTGAAAAAGAAAAATATATGATATATGACTATCCACATTGAACATTAGCAAAATAATCTACAATATTATTTTGTATTAAGCTTATTATTCAAATCTTCACTTAAATAAGCAAAATACTATTTACCATAACATATATTTTTCTGAATTGTAATCACGTGCAACACACATGTCAAAAAACTAGTATACCTTAAAAGCATGAACTCCTAACTTGGATGTTAAATTACTATAATATCCCTAACTAAGGTTGTGACTTTTTCGATGAGTTGTGACTTTTTCGATAAGTTGTGACTTTTTCCAAAGGGTTCTGATTTTTCGATAAGTTGTGACTTTTCCAAAGAGTTGTGACATTTTCAATAAGTTGTGACTTTTCCAAAAGGTTGTGACTTCTCGGAAAGGTCATGACTTTTCTAATAGACACAAAAAAAAGTGTCCATACTACCCTTTGTTGACTATATATAGAGGGGCTTCCTCTCATTTTTCGACCACAATTTTTTTAAATATCTTCTACTCTTATTCTTGCATTTTAAATTTTTTTGTGTGAATTATTGTCGTTGAGTGAGTTTGAAGTTTAGCGGAATATGGGGCACTAATCTGATGAAGTTAATCGTTCTATCCTAAGAGGGTATAATGCATAACTTCGAGTACTTCAGGAAAATAATTTTAATTATAAAATACATTTTTTTTTGTTTAATATATACATTAGTATGTAATGTTCCAATAGATGAAGTTAACATGATATAGTCTAATTTCATTTGTTTTTGTTAACAATTTATCTTGTGATGTAGATATATGTTTTTGAATAGCTTTTTCCAAAATTAAGAGAATTGTCATGATGTATTTTTTTAATGCTCAAGACAAAAGAATGACTTTATTCATCAATGCTACTTATGTGAGTTAGATTGTTAGGAAGTTTGCTTCAAAATAGTTACTACTATATAAACACTGCCCTTTTGTTTTTCTTATTTACTATTTCTTGATATTTAAATATTTTAGACAAAGAGAATTTCATATGACTTGTAATAACGCAAGTTGAAGTTTGTATTAATTTTATTTTTGTTATTTATTTAATAGCTAATTATTATGAGATAAATATTTTCATCAATGCAAATATATATATATATATATTTATATTTTGGTAGGTATTTTTATATAAATTAAAGTATTATATATTTCATAAATGTATTATCAAGTTAACATGATCTTCTAACTTCAAAATATATTATTTTAAAATATTTCGTGTTATTTAAAAAAAAACACTCATGACAAAAGTGAAAATATGTGAATATATATGAATCATTTCAAACTTGTCATTTACAAAATAAATTTTATATTCACTAATATGAAATAAACATTTACATTTAGTCCCTACACTAAATTAAAATCTAATAACTAAAAAAAATAGTAACATTAATTAAAAGTCCTATTTATTTATGTACGTATAAAATTTATTAGAAATTCAGCTATTGCACATTAATTCTTCAGCTATAACATTATAAATTCTCTTAGTTATTACTAATTATTGTAAACGTTATTCACACTCTTTTACATTCTTAGGTATAATATTAAGAATTCCATAGTTATTACATTAATTATATTTCTATCTTTCATCTTTCCTTATATTAACTTTTGACCAATAATTGTTCATATTATTAAACCGTCCATATATATGTGATAACATGGTGTTGTTATTTTTCCTTTGATAAATCATACTTGGTTGAATAAATTGAAATGATTTCAAAGTATATGAATTATATCTTTGTTGGGTGTAAGATGAACAAGTGATTATATATATGATTTCACACATAGAATATATTCTTTAATTTAATTTTTAGTTTTTTTCGGAAATAAAAAAGAAAACCTTTCTCAGTTAACTATGAAGAGTCAGATAACTATCTTTCATTTATGTACACAGTCAATCGAGAAGTCAAGTATGAAAGCCAGCAACAAGAACATCATTTATCATGTTATAACTTATAAAATAAAAATTAATATAAAAATAGTTCTAAAAGATAAAATGTAGTTGTTCTCTTCACATATTCATATGACATCTAAACAGTTTAACGTGGAATACACGTGCAAAGCACATCTTGTTAGAAGACAAGAAAAATTCAAAAAAAAATATCGTCTATAAGGTAATATTAGTGATATACGACTAATTACACGATTGAACTTCATCAAATTGAAATAAATATATACATTATTGCATTTAACTAATAAAATTTTCCATTGACAATTTTCATAGGTTCGCCTGAATAAGAGATATAAATGATGATCCACATTGATCATTCACAAAAGAATCTACAATATTATTTTGGGCATGTGTTAATCCCATATTATTCAATATTAACTTTTAAAAATAACATAAATAATAACAAAACGTGTGATGAATAACACAATTTACTTATTCTTAAATACAAGCTTGAAATAAATAGGAGTCTAATCTATTTATTGTATACTTACGCCCACAAACAACTCACAAATACACAAATATAATGAGCGGAGGAAATAAAGAAAAAATAAAAATATAATATGGTGATGAAAAGATTATGCATGGTGAGAGGATGCAGAAATGAATACAAATCAAACTTTGCTCAAAATTAACTTGTTTCTATGCATTTATAATTATTACAAATATTTATTCCACAAAAGTAAGGAAGAGAGTTACAAGAAAATGAGTGATAAAGAGAAAAGATGGAGGAACTCACCGTCTATATATATTTGTATTTTTCTCTCCAATTAATTCTTCACCTAAACAACTTATGCCCCTTGCACTAGCAAGATAAATCATTTGACAATTCAAACAAAATTTCAGTTTCAAAAGCCTGAAATTTAATTGACATATATCCGTAATTTAGGTTGTGACTTTTTCGATGAGTTGTGACTTTTCTGATAAGTTGTGGCTTTTCTGATAAGTTGTGGCTTTTTTCAAAGGGTTGTGATTTTTCGATAAGTTGTGACTTTTCCAAAGAGTTGTGACTTTTTCAAATAGTTGTGACTTTTTTAATAAGTTGTGACTTTTCCAAAGGGTTGTGACTTCTTGAAAAGGTCAAGACTTTTCATATAAGACACAAAAAAATACTTGTTGATACTATCCTTTGTTAACTATAAATAGAACTATAATTTTTTTTAATCTTCTACACTTCTTCTTCGTCTTACATTATAAAAAATTTCATGTGATGTATTGTCGTTGAGTGAGTTCGAAGTTTAGCGGAATATGAGGTACCACTATTCTAATGAAGTAAATTGTTCTATTATAAGAGGATATATTCCTTAACCTCGAGTACTTGAGGAAAATAATTTTGATGATATAATAATATTTTTTTTGCTTAGTATATACAGTAGTATGTAATGTTCCAATATATGAAGTTAACATGATGTAGTCTAAATTCATTTGTTTTTTTTTATAACAATTTCTCTTGTGATGTAGATACATGCTTCTAAATATCTTTTTTAAAAATTATTAAACTTCTCAAGAGTTAGAGAATTGTCACGATTTGTTTTTTGATGATCAAGACAAAAGAATGACTTTATTTGTAAATGCTACTTATGTGATTTAGATTGTCAGGTTGTTTTCTTCAAAATAATTATTACTATATAAACATTGCCCTATTGTTTTATTGATTTACTATTTCTTAATATTTAAGTATTTTCGACAACGAAAAGTTTATATGACTTGTAATAACGCAAGTTGAAGTTTGTATTAGTTTAGTTTTTATTATATTCTAAATTTATTTGCTTTTATTAACAATTTCTCTTGTGATTTAGATATATGCTTTTGAATATCTTTTTCCAAAATTATTTAACTTCTCAAAAGTTAGATAATTGTCACGATTTGTTTTTCTAATGCCTAAGACAAGAGAATGACTTTATTTATTAATGCTACTTATGTGATTTAAATTGACATGAAGTTTGCTTCAAAATAGTTATTACTATGTAAACATTGCTCTTTCGTTTTACTGATTTATTATTTCTTAACATTTTAGTATTTTCAACGAATAAAAGTTCATATGATTTGTAATAACGCCAGTTGAAGTTTGTTTTAATTTAATTTTTATTGTAGTATAATTTCATTTGTTTTTATTAAAAAATTTCTCTTGTGATGTAGATATAAGTTTCTGAATATCTTTTTTCAAAATATTAAACTTCTCAAGAGTTAGAGAACTGTCACAATTTGTTTTTTGATGCTCAAGACAAACGAATTGTCTCTCTCTCTCTCTCACACACACGTCATGAATGTATTATCAAGTTAACAAGATCTTCTAACTTCAAAATATATTATTTTAAAATTTTTTGAGATTTTTTTTTTAAAAAAAAAACTCACAACAAATGTGAAAATATGTGAATATATATGAATAATTTAAAATTTATCATTAACAAAATAAATTTTATATTCAGTAATATGGAATAAACATTTTCATTTTGTCCCTACACTAAATTAAAATCTAATAACTATAAAAAAAATAGTAACGTTAATTAAAAGTCCTATTTATTTATGTAAGTATAAAAGTTATTAGAAATTCATCTATTGGACATTAATTCTTTAGTTGTAACATTATAAATTCTCTTAGTTATTACTAATTATTGCAAATGTTATTCACACTCTTTTACACTCTTTAGTTATAATATTATGAATTCAAATAGTTATTACATTAATTATTTTTATCTTCCATCTTTCATTATTTTAACTTTTGACCAATAATTTTTCATATTATTATATCGCCCCTATATATATATGATAACATGGGGTTGTTATTTTTCCTTGGACGAATCATGCTTGGTTGAATAAATTGAAAATTGTTTACAAGTATATGAACTATATTTTTGTTGGGTGTAAGATAAACATGTGATTATATAAATTATTTTACAAATAGAATATATTCTTTAATTTTAATTTTTAGTTTTTTTGTTAAAAAAAAAAGAGAAAACCTTTCTCAATTAACTATGGACAGTCAGATAACTGTCTTTGATTTATACAGTCAATCAAAAAGTCAAATATGAGAGCCAACAAAAAGAACGTCATCTATTATGTTATAACTTATAAAATAAAAATTAATATACAAAAATAGTTTAAAAAATAAAATATAGTTGTTCTCAACATGTTCATATGACATCTAAACAAATTAAGTGAAATACACGTGCAAGACACATCTGGTTAGATGACAAGAAATATACACAATAAATATCGTCTATAAGATAATATTAGTGAGATACGACTAATTACATGATTGAACCTCATTAAATTGAAATAAATATATACATTATTGTATTTAACTAATAAAATTTTTCATTGACCATCTTCATAGTTTCGTGTGGATAAGAGATATATGACGATCCACATTGAACATTTACAAAGAATCTGCAATATTATTTTGTGCAAATCTTATTATTCATATCTTTGCTTAATTTTCTAAATTGATAATCACGTGCAACACATATGTCAAAACACTAGTTACCTTAAAAGCATGAACTCCTAGCTTGAATGTTAAATTACTATAATATCCCTAACTTAGATTGTGACTTTTTTCGATAAGTTGTGACTTTTCTGAAAGTTGTATCTTTTTTCAAAGGGTTGTGATTTTTCGATGAGTTGTGACTTTTCCAAAAAGTTGTGACTTTTTCAATACGTTGTGACTTTTCCAAAGGGTTGTGACTTCTTGGAAAGGTCATGACTTCTTAGATAAGACACAAAAAATACTTGTTCATACTACCCTTTTTGTTGACTATAAATAGAGGGTCTTCATCTCATTTTTCAACCACAACTTTTTTAATCTTCTACTCTTCTTCTGTAACGAATGGGTTCTGTCATTATAGAAAAGCCAAGGGGAAAATTTTTGGGTCGAAAAACTTTTTCGTTGTAACTTGAAATTTTCTAACCTAATCCAGATTTGGATGAAATCAGAGTCATTAAAGTCTAGAGAAATCTGGTAACAATCGGGTGATCTAATTATGAATTTGATCACATGAGTATATAGATAAATCATTAAGGTGCCTTTACGGAATTGAATTTGGGCGAGTAGAACTCCCGGAATCGATCTTAGCGTGAACAGTATTTTTTGAGTGTCATTGGTTGAAGGTGTATTGTGAAATGGGGGTCTTGGAATTATTAAAATAGCTCACTGTTTCGTGCAAGCCGCTTTGGCGGTGATTTCTATCGCCCTGGCAGGGATGCTGTAGCAGGGTGAGGACCGCTGTCGTGGGCCCGACGCTACTTAAAGTCGTAAATAAATCCAAAAAATATTTTATTCTGCAATTTTCAAACTTGAGAGCTAAGGAACAAGCCTAGGGGTTTTCTTGACAGTTTTCCACAATTCTTAAGGCTAAAGGTAAGATTTTCACTCCCCTAATCCATAGAACATAATCTAATGGGTAATTATCAATGGGGAATAGTTTTGATATGAGAATTATGGTGGGAAAAGTCCTAATGTGAATAGTGGGATCATGGGTATGATCTAGGATTGATAGAATTACTAGTAATTCGGGTAATTAGTGATTGTTTTATTGATTTTCGTATTATATTGATTGTTTGTAGACAAGAACAAGCGGAATGAATCCGGAAAAGGAAGGATCAAGTTTCTTAGGGTTTCAAGCTTGTTTTGAGGTAAGTGATGGTTGTGATTTCATGATTGTGTGATATATGTTTGTTCTTGCTCTATCATAATACGTGTATGTATGCGAATGTTGCATTATTAATCACACTTGTTGTAAATGCGATAGATGAATGATGAATGCCATGAATCATGACTTGATTGTATGATCTTGAGAATATACTTGTGATTGTGATTGTGACTTGTTGAATGGATCGGGTGTTGCGTTCTGACACACTAACTTGGATCGGGTGTTGTGTTCTGACACACTAACTTGGATCGGTTGCCATGTTCCGGCATAAATATGAGATCGGTTGCCATGTTCTGACATAAACATTGGATCGGGTACCACTTTCTGGTACGCTAACAGTTTGGATTTGAGTCCCACGAGAGGACTAATGATTTGATATAATTGTGTATCTTGAGAAATGTGAAATTGTACCTTGTTCTTAAATGTTGATAATATTGTATATGTTTGATATATGGATGCGATTATATTGTTGTAACGACTTATGTATGTTGCACTTGGTGGGATAGCCGTGTGATCCTACCAGTACTCTATGGTTGTGTATTGATACTGCACTTGCTCTTTCTTTGTTGAGTACAGGGAAGCTTCAGGCGGCTATTGACAGACCTCATTTAGAAGATCAGTGATCGCCGATCGAATTTAGGGTGAGCTAGTTCTTCTAGGCTTACATGAGTTCTTCTTTCGTCTATGTCCACATTTCAGGCTTAGACTTTCTAGTTAGTTATTAGTTCATTAGTTTGGGGTTTTAACCCTTCTTGTTTAGACTTATGGTTCGTTGTTAGATGTTTTGGTACATTGACTTTCAGGTTCTAGGAATTACTTCCGCAATGTTAGTTCATTATTGTTAGACTTTTGTTTGGAGTTTATGGAACTCTATTCTCTTTCCTTAGTATTTAACTTGCTTTCGTAACTTAAAAGCCTTAGTTTTTGGATTAGTTGCTTGGTTTGGATTGTAGTAATGATTCTCCCACCGGAGGATTAGTGTGGGTGCAAATCATGATGGTTAGGGTCGTGATAAAGTTGGTATCAGACCCTAGGTTCATTGATCTCGATGTACCAAAACGAGTCTAGTAGAGTCTTGCGGAATGGTGCAGAGACGTCTGTACTTTTCTTCGAGAGGCTATAGGACTTTAGGAAATCTCTCTATTTTCTCTTGTATGCTTCGTGCTATAACTTGATTCCAATTGGTAGATGTCGATTCGAATTGGTATCTAACCTCCTTCACTCTTCTATCCACAGATGGTAACACTAGATTCAACGGCGTCAGGCCCGTAGCTCCCATCAATGCTCCACCTGAGGAATTTGCAACGAGAGGTCGTGGTCGAGGCAGGGGTAGGAAGAGCTAGGGGTAGAGGCCGTGGAAGAGTAGCACATACTAGGGATGGAGCTCATGTTGAGAATTCTCCCATAAATGAGAACCCTCTTGCGCATCATGAAGAGGTAGAGGAAAATGCTGAGGTTGAAAATGTTGATGAGGTTGGATAAGAGGAAGAGGTGCAGGCTGAGACTACCGATGTTCCTCCCATAGACCCAGTGTTAGCTCAACAAATCATGTCATTTTTGAAAGGATTGGCTGGTCTTGGAGTGCTACCTCCTATCCAAGCAATTCAAGCTCCCACCAATCCCCCTATTGCTATCACTACTCCCAAGATGGGTGGAAACGTAGGTACTGGTGCTTTCTTCTGTCCATTGTTGGGTTGTGTTATGACTGCTAATAAGCATGAAATGTTGACCAAGTTTTTGAAGCTAAAGCCTCATGTATTTCTTGGTCCTGAGAGTGAGGATGCTTATGAATTTATCTTAGACTGATATGAGAGGCTTCATAAGTTGGGAATTATTCATCAGCATGGGGTTGAGTTCGTGACTTTTTAACTTCAAGGTGAGGCCAAGCAGTGGTGGAGAGCTTATATAGAATGCAGATCTTCAGTTTTACCTCCACTTACTTGGACCCAGTTTCATGCCCTGTTCTTGGAGAAATATGTGCCTAGGACTTTGAGGGATCGTAAGAAAGATGAGTTCATGGCTTTGGAGCAGGGTGGTATGTCTGTGGCTGCTTATGAGGCCAAGTTTCATGCATTGTCTAGATATGCTACACAGTTGGTAACTATTGAGGAAGGGAGGATCCGTTTATTCATCAAGGGACTAAATTCTGAGTTACAGGTATTATCTGTTCATATGACCTCTGCGGGGAGAAACTTTAATAATGTGACAGATTTTGTTAAGAAACTGGAGGGGGTGAGGTGAGATGGTCAGGCTAAGGCATTGGCTAAAAGGGCCAAAAACTTGGGTAACTTTCAAGGTTCTTACTCCAAGGGGGCAGGGAAGCCAACACTTGCAGCTAGGCCAATTCAGTCCTCTAAGACCGCCTCCACAGGTAATTACTCAAGAACTCCATCTTATAATTTGATTCAGGACAGCCATGGAGTCGCGCCTTCGATAGGCAGAAGACCATCTTTTGATCGTACTTGCTACAATTGTGGAGAACCTGGGCATATGAGGAGAGATTGTCCCCACCCACGAGTGTCAGATTCCGTGCAGCAGCAAACTAGAGCAGTGGTTCCCACGGGTGATGAGTCCATAATTTGGACTTATTTAGGGCTCTATTTTGATAGATTTAGTGTCCTCAAATGCATATTTTGTCTCAATAACTGATGTAAATCCTTGAATTCCAGGTATTTGGACTTAGGGACAAAGCATGGACACTATTAAGCAAGAATGAACAAGACGGCTAAAAAGAACGAAGAAATAAAGACCTGAGGATCGCCTAACCCATTAGGCGAGTTGCCGAATGGCCTTGGTCTCGCCTAATGTTCTAGTGTGCCAAGCCCTAAAGGAGAAGATCTAGTCGGCTATATAAAGGAGCAGTCGGCATGTCGGTGAACAGTTCCGTGATGCAGTGCTTCATTACCCAAAGGTACAAGACCTCAAGGATGCTGAAGGCAAAATCAGAATGGCAATACAAATGACCAAAGGGCGGATCACCGAGTGGATCAGCCATCTCGACTAACTGCGCCAAGTGATCCTTCGCAGTACACTTTTTGACAACTATAAATACTTGTTTGAATTTTTAGTCTAGTATTAGTTTTTACATTCAGAAACGATTTTTGAGTGTTTTTTCAGTTTTAGAACTGGGTTTTTGGAGACAATTTTCTTTAGCTTTGGAGATTTGAAGATTCCCATTTTGAAGAAATTGGAAGTGGGTATTGGAGATTCTTCATCTTAGACATTTGTAAAGACCATATCAATCGTACCCAATTGATGGAAACACATTTCAGTATCGATTTCTATCTTTTTACTATGTCTATCTAAAACCCTAATTCTTGGGGTGTGATTATGTGATTATGGGTTGAATTAACTGTTGGGTAGTGCTAATTGATTGTTTATTTGCTGTTTAAAAGTGATTTCGTTTAGTAATTGTGGTTGAATTTAATGGGTTGTAGTTGCAAATATAATCTTAACTTTGTGTTTTTGGCTTGCTCGAGAGATGGTCATAAAACCAAAATTATTGAATCGATGGTCAGTGGGTATTGGGTTGACATGGGTTCAGCTCAAGAGAGTGAACCCTAAACCCTTTTTCACACATTCAACTTGACAGAGTGAATGGAGTAAAGCGGAGGTTGTGCTTCATTGTGACGTATTGGTATTCAAGAGAAACCAATTTGATTCGGGGTAAATTGTTCAAGAGAAAGTTTACCCCCACTAAAGTCTAGCTTATTCACTGATTTACATCGACTTACTATTAATTGCAATTACCCGATTGTTTACCTTAGCCCATAATCTTATCACATCCCAAGAATTCTGTCTCCATAGTCGTATTTTCATGTTAATTGTTGTTTTTAGTTTCTAATTGACTGCAAACCCCCCTTCGATAATTGACACTTGTGTCAACCTTTAATTTATCATGTTTTTACTTGTAAATGTTTATAGCTATGGTTAACTTGAACACCTTTTTGCCTTTCTATTGATTCTCAATTACTAACCGCTCCCTTGGGACTCGACCCCAACTCACTAGTTGGATTATATTACTACTCGAGATCATTGGCACTTGAACTGGAAGTAGTGTTTTGATACGTGAAATCAAAATGGTGCCACTTCCGAGGAGTGGTGTTACTTGAGAATTTTTAGTTAAGTTGAATTTTGTTCTTGTTAGTTGTAAAGATACTTGCTTAATTTTTAGTTTTGTTTTGTGTGTTTATGCTTTGAAATAGAGGAGGTGAGCATGTCGGGCAGTAATTGCGAACAAATGGATTTTCTTCCGTTAGAAGTGATGATGTTTAGGGATCACGTCCTAACTTTCAAATAATTGGAAGGTGAATGGATTCATGAGTCGTGCCAAAGGTTTAAAGCACTACTGGTTCAATGCCCAACTCCTGAAATTCCCAATGTAGTCCTCTTGGAATGTTTTTACAAAAGTCTTGGTCCCGGGAATAAGATATTGGCTGATCAACTCATCCCGGGTGGTATTGAACAACAACCCTATCTGATAGCATCCCAACTGCTTGATAACTTGGCTGAGAAAAACCAAGAAGTAAAGAGGGACTTCATGTTGGTTGCACTGATAACTCAACTGGACGATTTGGCCAAGAAAATATCAGAAATTGAAGTACAATGCAAAAGAAAAGATAAATACATACCCTTTCATGAGAGGAGAAGATCTAAGGATAATGAGAGTAAATGTGTCGAGGCTACGTTGTTAATCATTCTCCAAAAGATCAATGAGAAAGATAGAGTGCTAGAAGATATGAAGGAGAATATTGAAGTGCTAAATCAGATGATTGGTTCTCACTCTAGATCCATCCAGCTAATCGAAACTCTCATGGGTCATGTATTGCCTCATCTCCACTCAAATGAACAAGTGGGTTTACCTAGTAACACTAGGGCCAACCCCCAAAATAGAGTTTGAGTAAGGATTTGTGTCGTGCCATGACGTTAACTAAGGCGCTTCTTGGGAGGCAACCCAAGGTTTTACCGCTTTATTTTTGCTTTAAGAAATAATGGTGTGTTGCTTGTGTAGGTCGACGTGTGGAAAGTGAGCGAAAAATGCAAATTGGCAAGCAAAATACCCATTCGGTGCATCGCTGAAGAGGTCGGCGACCCCGATCTAGACCATCGTTGGACTCAAAGAAAATTTCAAGGTGGTGTCTGTTAAACTCGGTGAGCCTAGGAAATGATTGGCGAATCGCCGACCAGGTCAGCGATCTCGATCTAGTCGGCGAGGTAAGTGACCACTTAGTGTGTCGCCGAGTGGTTCGGCTAGCATGACTTATATCTCCGAATGGGCGAGAACTGGACAGTTTTCAAAAGGCCAAAGGTTTAAATTTTCAAACCCTTTCACTTTCCCTCACTTCTAAACGTCCCAAACTCTCACACGCACCTTAGCTTTTATATTTTTCTTATTTTTACCGTATAGTAGTTGTTGATTGGTGCTTGAATTTGGATTACATTGCCTCCTAGTATTTCAATTTTAATTTTATTGGCATAAAAAGTTGGCATTCCGAACCCCGAGTATATTTTTATCGAATTTGTACTCATTTGCAACGATCTTATCGTGCTGTCTTGTTCTCGACCTCTCTGAGAAGATTAAAATGGTTGAATGCCTATTTTAATTTGAAAATTTTTCCCATGTTGTTTTGAATGTTGAAATACCATAATTTGATGTATTGAAATAGATAAAATTTTGTGGGGTTGTGCTTGCATGTTGCTAGTTTAGCCAGGAGAAGTCTGAGTATCCCAGGGCAATGGGTGTTATAGGTCTTGTTTCAGTTTGAGTTGTGCATGCTTTGATTTTGTTTTCGGGGGTGGCGGTATTGAATTCGAGAAGTTGGGTTGAAACTAGGCACGTTGGGTTGTTTGGCGAGCTAGGTCGAGCTTGCCGAACCATTCTGTGATTCGCCTAATGTCCTCGTCTCGCTTTTAATTTCATGCTTTATTTGAGGTTGGTTCTGTAACTTTTGGCGAGAAGCCTGGGGTAGCCAAACGACACTCAACGACTAGCCGAAAGTCTTCTTGATCGCCTTTGTCTGCACCCCTAAACCCTTTGTGCACTATAACTTTCGGCGATCTGACCTTGCTCGCCAAAGCAATTAGGCGACTCGCCAACCGATTTGGCAAGTCTGTCTGCAACTGATTTTCTGTGTTTGTGTTTGAATATTTTTTGACTTCTTCTCAATATTTTGCAATCATGGGTAGGCCAAAAGTTGCTGGAAGAAACATCCCACCCCGACAGATAAGAGTACTGAATTTCAAAATAAATGAAGGAAGGTCAAATCCTCCCAAGAAGAGCAGACAAGAACCTCTACCTAGAGATAAAGGCAAGGGAAAGAGGCCCATTTCTAATAGGGTGACCACTGGCTCCTAGGCTGATTTATCTGAGCCTGAAGATGAGCAACCTCTGCAGTCCCGAAAGAACGAGATCAAGGCTAGATCTCACCCTACTTCAGCCAGAGCCACTCCAGCTCCCTCACCAGCAGAATCAGTCCTAGCTTAGGCACTTCCTATGGTTCCTATGCCACCAGTTGTCCCTCTATTGAGGCTTCTCAACAGACTGAAAGGCGATGGTTTGCGAACCATCCTCGAGAAGATACTATCTACAGAGGGTCTGGAGAGTAAGTACTCCAGTGTAGTGGAGTTATTATAGTGGCACCGGTTCCATATTTTCACCAGGCCCTGAGGCCCGTATATTCCTTCATGGGTTCGTCAGTTCTACGTAACATATGGTGAACTGGTGCCAAAGAGTAAGAAGAAGGCTAGCGAGTTCAGACCGGTTAAGTCGATCACTGTTTGACGTGTAGAAGTGAGCTGCAGTGAGGAGTTCATTAATGCGTTGTTAGATAGGCCTCCAGGGACTACACTCTCATATGAAGGTTTGCCTACAACATAAACTCTAGAGGATCTAAAGGGTTGGCTGGCCCCCCTTATTTCTGATACCACTCATAGGCGGATTGAGGTAGGAATTGAGATAAAAAAGAAGGATTTGAATATAGCTGCCCATTATTGGTTCAGACTCATCAGTAGCTCACTTATGCCTTCACAGAATGAATCTATCCTCTGACATGCGAAGGCAGCTTGCTTAGGGTCTCTCTTATCGAAGAGGCGGCTCAACTTAGGCCTTATTATAGAGCAGGAGATGGCCATGAGAGCCAAGAAGAGGCAGACCTCTTTGCCCTTCCCAGTATGGATCACAGAGCTGTGCCGACATGCTGGAGTGCCCCGAGATGCTACTAGAGATTTTGAGGTGACCCTATCTTCCTCCACTGACATCTGGCGCATTGAGGCCGAATATACTAGAGAGGAGATTGATAGGAGGAGGGCAGCTCTAGTGGACACACCCCCAGAGGTGGATGTTGACTCGATACCTGCAGAGGCACATTTGCCTACTCCAGCCTCTGGGGCCTTTAGGTACTTCTACCCCTACCTCTTCTTCACATGCTCCAGGCTTATCCTTTTCCTCCCAGCAGACCAAGATTACTCAGGCGATGATCTTGAAGATGGGGCATCTAGCCCATTCAGCTGATGTAAAGGCTACCAGACTTGAAAGAGATGTCCCCTTGATGATTAAGGCTGCCATTTTAGCTGCATTGACCCTCTTCAGACTTCTATTGACACTCTCACCACTAGAGTTGAGGCTTGTGCGAGTAGACATGGGAGGCATCCGAGGTTACGACTTTGAAAGTCGAGTTACCAGACTTGAGGAAGGACGTAGACTATCTAAAGTCTATGGACTTTACTTCATTACTGGAGGCTGCTGATGATGTAGACGCTCCTGCTACTACAGAGATACCTCCAGCCACCACTGGAGATATACACAGGGATGATGCAGTAGTTGATGACTCAGATGCTGAGACCGATGAGGAGCAGCTAGAGATACAAGAGGAGAACATTTACAGAGACTTGCCAGATCTTGAGCAGATGAGTGTACAACCTGTGATCCAGACATCGCTGACAGATACATTCGTGGCAGCCTCTAGTGGAGCTTGTCCTTTTGAGGTGACTCTGGGCACTAATGTCCAAGTCCAGACTGATGCACCGAGCACTGATGCCCAGATAGATGGAGTGACTGTGTAGATAAGATTCCCTTTTTCATCCTTCTCTGTCTCTCTTTATTTTGAATTGTGGATATTATATTTTTTATTGCATTTAAGGACAAATGCTTTTATTTGTGGTGGGGTGAGGCCCACATTTTGTGCGACTCTTTTTGTGAATATTGATGTTTTACTTATCTATTTGGGTTTTGAGCTAAAGTTGTGTCTTACACTGCTGTTTGCGGAAGGTTTGAGCTTGTAGCTCCGTGTTTATAATTATAAATGATTTTTGACTCTTCCAAAATTTTTTCACCACCTCCTATTGTGTTGAATGTGGCTGTTCTTTTGCAAATTTAAGTATCAATTTTGATCAATACCGATGACTCAAATAGTGCTCATAATCGAACAAACATGAATGTGTAGCTACGATGAGACCAAATGAAGTTGCATAATCAATATATGAACTCTTTGCATCTTGTTGTGACTAGCCAAGAACCGGATTGAGTCTCTTGTGATGAACTTTGCACACTAGCAAAAGTGTGGAGTCTTGTTTTGACATAGGTGTTGATGCCTTGTGTGATGAGCTTACCGTGAACCATGTATGTTGACACCTAGAATTTGCCCTGTTAGTCCAATTAACTAAGTGAGGAAATTTGTTGAGTTTATCTTAGGCAACTTTAAAGAGTGCGAACCAATTTGACATTATACCTCTTTTTGTGGCCTACCTTGTGAGTGTGTGAACCTCTTTTGAGCACCATTTGAGCCTTAGCCTTTACTTGGAAGAAACTTGATGAAAACATTGTGACCTTTCCTTGATCCATTACCCATAATCCTCATGATTTGTGGCCTGTTTGAATAGCCAACTTAGGCCAAAAGCCTAAGGGGGTGTGGTGAAAAGAAAGGTAAATCAAGAAAAATGCAAAGAAGTCCCTTTTGCCCATGTTTTGAGAAAAATGGAACCCCTCCATATAAAAAATAAGAAGAAAAGAATGAAAAAGAAAAAGACAGAAAAAGTTGTGGAATAAAGTGGTGGAAATACAAAGAAAATGGGGTTTCCAATGGTCCATGGAAGATGAATAAGAGGTGACTTTTGAGCTTTAATGAAAATGATGAAGAAAAAGGAAGAAGGTGTTGTTCACATCACATTTTATGAGGATTACAACCTATGAGCCTAAATGACCATACCTTTGCACTCAGCCCCATTACAAGCCTTGAAAAGACCTTTTTTTTCTCTTGAATAAGCTAAAACAAATGTCGATTGGAAAATAAGGGCTAACTTATGGGTGAAAATCATATATTGTGTTCATCTTTGTGAGTGCGAGCACTGCATTTGATTCCAAAGTTTAAATTGTTGAAGCATTGTGTGAGAATATGGAATCATATTTTTTGTGTGAGGGCATTTGATCACCTTTGTTGAGCTTGAACTTGCATTTGAAGCAAGTAATGTGAGCTTGAGATTCTTTGGTAATGGTGAGTCACAAATTAAATCTTTGAGTGTATAATTGAACATTGCATGAATAAGTTGAGTCTACTTGTGTGCATTCATGATTGAGTCTTGTCTAGCACCGTTTGAGATATCCTTTTTGAACTGCTGGACTTGAGTTTTACTTGAGGACAAGCAAAAGTTTAAGTTGGAGGTGTTGATGAGTCCGCGATTTGGACTCATTTAGGGCTCTATTTTGATAGTTTAGTGTCCTCAAATGCATATTTTGTAATAACTGATATAAATCCTTGAATTTCAAATATTTGGACTTAGGGACAAAGCATGGACACTATTAAGCAAGAAGGAACAAGGCGCCTAAAAAGAACGAAGAAATGAAGGCCTGAGGATTGCCTAACCCATTAAGCGAGTCGCCGAATGGCCTTGGTCTCACCTAATATTCCAATGTGTCAAGCCCTGAAGGAGAAGATCTAGTCGGCGAGATAAAAAAGCAAATGGTGTGTCGCCGAACAGTTCCGCGATGCAGTGCTTTATTGCCCAAAGGTACAAGACCTCAAAGATGCTGAAGGCAAAAGCAGAACGGCAATACAAATGACCAAAGGACGGATCGCCGAGTGGATCAACGATCCCGACTAACTGCGCGGAGTGATCCTTTGCAGCACACTTTTTGACAACTGTAATACTTGTTTGAATTTTTAGTCTAGTATTAGTTTTTACATTCAGAAACGATTTTTGAGAGTTTTTTCAGTTTTAGAACTGGATTTTTGGAGACAATTTTCTTTAGCTTTGGAGATTTTGAAGATTCCCATTTTGAAGAAATTGGAAGTGGGTATTGGAGATTCTTTATCTTAGACATTTGTAACGACCATATCAATCATACCCAATTGATGGAAACACATTTTGGTATTGATTTCTATCTTTTTACTATGCCTAGCTAAAACCCCAATTCTTAGGGTGCGATTATGTGATTATGGGTTGAATTAACTGTTGGGTATTGCTAATTGATCGTTTGTTCACTGTTTAAAAGTGATTTTTTTCAGTAATTGTGGTTGAATTTAATGGGTTGTAGTTGCAAATACAATCTTAACTTCGTGTTTTTGGCTTGCTCGAGAGAGAGGCGTAAAACCAAAATTATTGAATTGATGGTCAGTGGGTATTGGGTTAACATGGGTTCAGCTTAAGAGAGTGAACTCTTAACCCTTTTCTACACATTCAGCTCGAGGGAGTGAATGGACTAAAGTGAAGGTTGTGCTTCATTGTGGCGTATTGGTGTTCGAGAGAAACCAATTCGATTCGGGGTAAATTGTTCAAGAGAAAGTTTACCCCCACTAAAGTCTAGCTTATTCACTGATTTACAATGGTTTACTATTAATTACAATTACCCGATTGTTTACCTTAGCCCATAATCCTATCACATCCCAAGAATCCTATCTCCATAGTCGTATGTTCATGTTAATTGTTGTTTTTAGTTGCTAATTGACTGGAAACCCCCCTTTGATAATTGACACTTGTGTCAACCTTTAATTTATCATATTTTTACTCGTAAATGTTTATAGCTATGGTTAACTTGAACACCTTATTGCCTTTCTGTTGATTCTCAATTACTAACCACTTCCTTGGGACTCGACCCCAACTCACTAGTTGGATTATATTACTACTCGCAATCGTTGGCACTTGAAATGGAAGTAGTGTCCTGATATGTGAAATCAGCGGGGCAAGGTAATAATGGTCGAGGGAGTCCACAAGGTGGACGAGGAGGTAATCAGCAAGGCCGTGGAGGTAGAGGAAATGGTAACACAGGCAGGGGTAACGTGCAACCAGGTAGGGAAGTAGCTCATCAAGATGATAGGGCTTAATGTTATGCCTTTTCGGGCAATAATAAGGCAGAGGCATCTGACGCGGTGATCACAGGTACTATTCTTGTCCGTGACCGGATGGCTAATGTGTCATTTGATTCGGGTTCTACTTATTCTTATGTATCTGTGAGATTTGCCTCAGAATTTGATATGAATTGTGATATACTTAATGCCCCAATCCATGTTTCTAACCCAGTTGGAAAGTCTTTCATAGTCACCTATGTCTATCGTGCTTGTCCTATTTTGTTAATGGGTTTTCAGAATTGGGCTGATTTGGTGATATTGGATATGACTGACTTCGACATAATCTTAGGCATGACTTGGTTGTCCCCTTATTATGTTGTGCTTAATGGTAACACTAAGCCTGTGACTCTAGAAATTTTGGGAAGGGAAAAATTAGAGTGGGAAGGGGTGTAGAAGCCTAAGCAAGCTAAGATCATATCCTCCATTCAAGCTAGAAAACTGGTGGGGCAGGGTTGTTTGGCATATTTGGATCATATTCGTGATGTTGAGGTTGAGTCTCCATCTATTGAGTCTATTCCTGTGGTGTCAGAATTTAGAGAAGTGTTTTCTAATGATTTGCCTGGTATGCCTCCGAATAGAGATATAGATTTCTACATTGATTTAGAACCTTGTACTCATCCCATTTCTATTCCCCCATATCACGTGGCTCTGGCAGAATTAAGAGAGCTTAAGACTCAAATCCAAGAGCTTCTTGATAAATGATTTATTCGTCCTAGTGCTTCCCCATAGGGTGCTCTAGTTTGATTTGTTAAGAAAAAGGATGGTAGTATGAGAATGTGTAGAGATTACCGGCAATTAAATAGAGTCACTATTCAAAACAAGTACCCTTTGCCTCGAATAGATGATCTCTTTGACCAATTGTAAGGTGCATCAGTTTTCTCCAAGATTGATCTAAGGTGTGGCTACCATCAGTTGAAAATTAGGCCTGAGAATGTGCCTAAGACGGCATTTATAACTCGCTGTGGGCACTATGAGTTTTTGGTTATGTCTTTCGATTTGACTAATGCGCCTGCAACTTCATGAGTTTGATGAATGAGGTGTTCAAACCATTCCTTGATTCGTTTGGTATAGTCTTTATTGATGATATTTTGGTTTATTCGAAAAGTGAGGAGGAGCATGCCAACCATCTTCATATTGTTCTAGGTGTTCTTGGGAAACAAAGGTTGAATGCTAAATTTTCTACGTGTGAATTCTGGTTGACTTCGGTTGCATTTTTGGGGCATGTAGTTTCAAAATAAGGGGTAATGGTAAATCCCCAAAAGATTGAGGTGGTTAAGAATTGGGTTCGGCCTGGCTCTATGATAAAAGTTAAGAGTTTTGTGGGGCTCATTAGCTACTATTTTTGATTTGTGAAAAAATTTGCTTCTATTGCCACCCACTTGACAAATTTGACCAAAAAAGATATACCGTTTGAATGGACTGAAAAATGTGATGATAGCTTCCAAAGGCTTACAACTCTCTTGACCACAACACCCATCTTAGCATTACCAGTGGAAGGTAAAGATTTTATTGTTTATTATAATGCTTCACATTCTGGTTTGGGTGTTGTGTTGATGCAGGATAAGAATGTTATAGATTATGCCTGGCGTCAATTGAAAGTAAATGAGAGGAATTATCCAACACATGATTTGGAGTTGGCAGCGGTAGTGCTTTCTCTTAAGATCTGGCGGCATTACCTATATCGTGTTAAGTGTGAAGTGTTTACTGATCATCGTAGTTTGCAGCATGTGTTCACTCAAAAGGATCTAAATTTGAGACAACGAAGGTGGATGAAGCTACTCAAGGATTATGATGTTACAATTCAATACCATCCGAGTAAGGCTAATGTAGTGGTAGAGGCTTTGAGTCAAAAGGCAGTAAGTATGGGTAGTTTAGCTTGCTTGAGTGTAACTAGACGACCTCTGGCTAAGGAAATTTAGACCTTGGAGTCTAAATTCATGCAATTGGGCATCTCAGAGAAAGGTGGGGTATTAGCTATCATTGAAGTAAGGGCCACGTTTATGGAATAGATCAAGGCCATGCAATTTGAGGATGAAAATTTGAATGAACTTAGGAAAAAGACTGCGATTGGTAAGGCACAAGA
Organism: Solanum pinnatisectum; assembly: GCA_035578085.1. Lineage (NCBI taxonomy): Eukaryota > Viridiplantae > Streptophyta > Magnoliopsida > Solanales > Solanaceae > Solanum > Solanum pinnatisectum. The sequence goes on from JAWPEI010000015.1 coordinate 1,537,946, forward strand.
GACCACTTTTGATGCAGAGGGTATGCTTAATTTTAAGGGGAGGATTTGTGTTCCTCAAGTTGATGATTTGATTCAAAAGTTGTTGATAGAATCTCATGGTTCGCGATATTCTATTCATTCGGGCGTGACCAAGATGTACCGAGATTTGAAGCAAATTTATTGGTGGTCGGGCATAAAGAAGGATATAGCATAGTTTGTGGCTAAGTGTCAAAATTGTCAACAAGTGAAGTATGAACATCAAAGGCCTGCAGGTTTACTTCAAAGAATGCCAATTTCGGAATGGAAGTGGGAAAGAATAGCCATGGATTTGTGGTTGGTCTTCCCAAGACTTTGGGAAAGTTTTGATTCTATTTGGGTAGTGGTTCATAGATTGACTAAGTCAGCGCACTTTATTTTGGTAAGAATAGATTATAATGTTGAATAATCGGCTAAGGTGTATGTGACGGAGATAGTAAGACTGCATGGGGTGCCCTTTTCTATCATCTCAGATCATGGTACGCAGTTTACTTCGAAGTTTTGCAGGAAATTACATGATGAATTGGGCACATAACTCACTTTTATTACCGCTTTCTAACCGCATACGGACGGAAAATTGGAGAGGACTATTCAAGTGTTAAAGGATATGTTGAGGGCATGTGTAATTGATTTTGGAGGACATTGGGATACGTTCTTACCTTTGTGTGAGTTCTCCTATAATAATAGTTATCACTCCAACATTGATATGGCACCGTTTGAAGCATTATATGGGAGGGGATGTAGATCACCCATAGGATGGTTCAAGGCGGGAGATGTGAAACCATTGGGGTTAGATTTAGTGAAGAATGCTTAAGATAAAGTGAGGAGTATTTAAGCTAAGCTCTTAGCAGCCCAGAGTAGCCAAAATAAGTATGCAGACCATAAGGTGAGGGACATGCCATTTCAAATCGGTGAGAATGTTCTTCTTAAGGTTATCACCAATAAAGGGGTGATGAGGTTTGGTAAGAAGGGCAAGTTAAGTCTGCGATACATTGGTTCCTTTGAGGTTCTTGAATGTGTAGGACCGGTAGAGTATAGATTGGCTCTACCTCCTAACCTATCAGTAGTTCACCCGGTATTTCATGTGTCCATGTTGAGGAGATACCATGGTGATGGGGATTATATCATTAAGTGAGACTCAATTGTGTTAGAGAAAGACTTCCAATATGAGGAGGAACCAATTGCAACTCTTGATCGTGATGTCCAGAAGTTGAGGACCAAGGAGATTAAATTCGTGAAAGTTCAATAGAAGTATTGTCTAGTTGAGGAAGCCACTTGGGAAATCGAGAAGGACATGCGAGATAAGTATCCCCAATTGTTTGTCGATTCAGGTACTGCTCCATTCCTTCCTTAGCCTATTTTTCCTAAGTTTGTCACTCAGGGACGAGTGATGGGTAAATTGGTATATATTGTAACGATTGGTTTCCATCGTTATGGAAAAGCCAATGGGGAAACATTTTGGGTCGGAAAACTTTTTCGTAGTAACTTGGAATTTTTCAGCCTAGTCTAGATTTGGATGAAATCGGAGTCATTAAAATCTAGAGAAATCTGGTAACAATCGGATGATCTTATTATTAATTTGATCATATGAGTAGATAGATAAGTCGTTAAGGAACCCATACGACTTAACAATTGAATTAGGGCGAGTAGAACTCCCGAAATCGATCTTAGCGTGAACGGTATTTTCTAAGTGTCGTTGGTTGAAGGTGTGTTGTGAAATGGGGGTCTTGGAATTATTAAAATAGCTCACTGTTTCATGCAATCCACTTTGGCGGTGATTTTGGTCGCCCTGGCGGGGCCGCTGTAGCGGGGTGAGGACCGCTATGGTGGGCACGACATGACCTAAAGTTTTAAATAAACCCCAAAAACATTTTATTCTATAATTTTTGAACTTGAGAGCTAAGGAATGAACCCAGGGGTTTTCTTGATAGTTTTCCACCATTCTAGAGGCTAAAAGTAAGATTTTCACTTCTCGAATCCATTTTTCTATCCGTAGAACGTAATCTAATGGGTAATTATCGATGAGGAATAGTTTTGATATGAGAATTATTGTGGGAAAAGCCCTAATTTCAATAGTGGGATCATGTGTATGATCTAGGGTTGATAGAATTATTAGTAATTTGGGTAATTTGTGATTGTTTATTGATTTCCGTATTATATTGATTGTTTGTAGACCAACAACAAGTGGAACGAATCCGGAAAGGGAAGGATCAAGTTTCTTAGGGTTTCAAGCTTGTTTCGAGGTAGGTAATAGTTGTGATTTCATGATTGTGTGATATATATTTGTTCTTGCTTCATCATAATACGTGTATGTATGCGAATGTTGCATTATTGATCACACTTGTTGTAAATGAGATAGATGAATGATGAATTGCCATGAATCATGACTTGATTGTATGATCTTGACAATATACTTGTGATTGTGATTGTGACTTCTTGAATGGATCGTGTGTTGCGTTCTGACACACTAACTTGGATCGGTTGTCATGTTTCGGTATAAATATGGGATCGGTTGCCACGTTCTGGCATAAACATTGGATCGGGTACCACGTTTCGATATGCTAACAGTTTGGGTTTGGATCCCATGAGGGGACCAACGATTTGATATAATTGTGTATCTTGAGAAATGTGAAACTATACCTTATTCGTAATTATTAATAATATTGTATATGTTCGATATATGCATGCGATTATATTGTAGTAATGGTTCTCTCACCGGAGGGTTAGTGTTGGTGTCAATCACGATGGTCAGGGTCGTGACATCTTCTTCTTGCATTTAAATTTTTTGTGTGATTTATTGTCATTGAGTGAGTTCGAAGTTTAGCAAACTATGAGGTACCACTATTCTGATGAAGTATATCATTCTATCCTAAGAGGGTATATTCCATAACCTCAAGTACTTGAGGAAAATAATTTTAATGATATAATAATTATTTTTTGCTTAATATATACATTAGTATGTAATGTTCCAATATATGAAGTTAACATATGCTTCTGAATATCTTTTTTCATAATTTAGAGAATCGTCAGGATTTGTTTTTTTGATGCTCAAGACAAAAGAATGATTTTATTTATCAATGCTACATATGTGATTTAGATTATCAGGAAGTTTGCTTCAAAATAGTTATTACTATATAAACATTGCCCTTTTGTTTTAGACGAAGAAAATATCATATGACTTGTAATAACGCTAGTTGAAGTTCCTATTAGTTTAATTTTTATTATTTATTTAATAGCTAATTTTTATGAGATAAATATTTTCATTAATGCAAGTATATATTTATATTTGGGTAAGTATTTATATTTAAGTTAAAGTAATATATATGTCACTAATTTATTATCAAGTTAACAAGATCTTCTAACTTTAAAATATATTATTTTAAAATATTCCGAGTTCTTTTTTTTTTAAAAAAAAAAACACACAAAAAATGTGAAAATATGTGAATATATATGATTCACTTAAAATTTATCATTTACAAAATAAATTTTATATTCATTAATATGGAATAAACATTTACATTTTGTCCCTACACTAAATTAAAATCTAATATTTATAAAAAAAAATAGTAACATTTATTAAAAATCCTATTTATTTATGTAAGTGTAAAATTTATTAGAAATTCAGTTATTGCACATTAATTCTTTAGTCATAACATTATAAATACTCTTAGTGTGACTCTCTTACATTCTAAGTTATAATATTATGAATTTCATAGTTATTACATTAATTATTTCTATCTTTTATCTTTCCTTATATTAACTTGTGACCAATCATTTTTCACATTATTATACCACCCCTATATATGTGATAACACAATATTGTTATTTTTCCTTTGAGGAATCATGCTTGGTTGAATAAATTGAAAATTGTTTACAAGTATATGAACTATATCTTTGTTGGGTGTAAGATAAATAAGTGATTGTATATATGATGTCACAGATATAATATATTCTTTAATTTTACTTTTTATTTTTTTCGGTAAAAATAAAAGGAAACTTTTCTCAGTTAACTATAGACAGTCAAATAATTATCTTTGATTTATGTACACTGTCAATCAAGAAGTCAAATATGAGAGCCAACAGCAAGAACATCATCTATTATGTTATAACTTATAAAATAAAAATTAATATACAAAAAATATTTATAAAAGATAAAATGTAGTTGTTCTCTTCACATGTTCATATGACATCTAAATAGTTTAATGTGAAACACACATGCAAAGCACATCTAGTTAGATGACAAGAAAAATACAACAAATATCGTATATAAGGTAATATTAGTGATATACAACTAATTAAATGATTGAACCTCATCCAATTGAAATACATATATACATTATTACATTTAACTAATACAATTTTCATTGATCATCTTCATAGGTTCACGAAGAGATATATATGACGATCCACATTAAACATTCGCAAAAGAATCTGCAATATTATTTTGTGCTAAGATTATTATTCATATCTCTCTAAAATAAGCAATATTGTGTACTATAACATATATTTTCTGAATTTGTAATCTCATGCAACACATGTGTCAAAAAACTAGTACTGCCTTAAAAGCATGAACGTGGAAACTTAAATATTGAATTACTATAATACCCCCAATTAAAAATATTCAATTTATTTTATTTTTTTATTTAATTTAATGTATAAAATTAAAAGTAGATACCTTTTCACATCAAAGGGATGTGACTTTTCTAAAGGGTTGTGGCTTTTTTGACGGGTAGTGACATTTCTGATGAGTTGTGACTTTTCCGAAGGATTGTGATTTTTTCAAAGAGTTATGACTTTTCTAATGAGAAATGACTTTTTTGAAGAGTTTTGACTTTTTTTTTTAAAAGTCACAATTAGCACATATTCACACTACTATTTGTTAGCTATAAATAGAGGTGTTTCCACTCACTTTAAAATACATTTTTTTAGGTTTTCTACTCTTCTTCTTCTTCTTAAAATGTCATGACCTAGGGGTACCCCCTAGACATGAGTACTTGACCCCAAAGGGGTCTCATACAAGCCCTTAGCATATCATGAACATAGGATAATAGAAAATACTGGAAAATTTATAACTTTATACAGTTGAAGTCATTTTCATAAAAACAAGCGGAAGTCTTTCTATACTTTGTCTCAAACCATCTAATACAACTTTTAGAATACACTCTTGGGACACATTCCATACAATAGACTTGAAAACATGAAATAAAAGACATAAAGGAAATGGTTGTTTTGTCCTTGAAGCTATGAGGACTCACCAAGATCTTCAACTCCTTAGCTCCTTAGAAACCTAGCCTCCGAAGGAACTCAATCTCTGAAATCCTACATTTGATTAGAATGTAGGCAAGGTATACGTTAGTACAAAATGTACCAAGTATGATAGCTAGCACAACACCATAAGAGCATCTCAAAATGGTTAGTCAACATAAGACATAAGCATAAGAGATAATAACATAGTCATAGCATAATCATCATAGTCATTGCATTATCATCACAGTCATAGCATAATCTCCAACATAAGCATCATATGATCATATGTCAACATAAGACATAGTTAATGAGCATAGGAGATAAGTCATAATTATATTAAACATAATTTACTCTTAGTCATCCAGACAATAATAGAACCATTCTCAAGTAACCTCAAAAGTATACAAGTGCAAAGCATAAATAGCATCCCATAATACCACCCAAGCCAAGTATCACTTTTTGGTCATCTAAATCATAGCCTATATACATGGTCAAGTCTTAAGCATTTCTACCATAAGAGATTCCATACTCCTAAGTAACCTCAAAGAACACTTGTGCAATGTATGAAAGGAATCTCATACTATCCTTCACACTAAGCATAACCTTGAAGTCATCATAGTCATATTTACCCTACTTTGGTCTCACTATTAGCTTACTTCATATAGACAAGGGACCTATCACCTTAGTCAATCATATCATGTCAAGGAAGACAACTATAACACAATCCTATCTAAGCATACATCATATAAGAGAAAACATCTCATGAGTCACCTTAAGGCAAGCTTGTTCCATGCATGAACAAGGCCCCAATCCTACCCATGCTAAGCTAGACACTTAGGTTCATCATTCATGTTCATCATCTCTTAACATCATAAAGACAAGGATAATCACCTTTTAGTCATGCATGAAGTGGATAGGTATCTAGATCTACTATCCAAACTAGTCATGCTCATGTTCATAAATTCAAGGGGGAGTCACCTCAAGGCATAAATGTTTAGTTCATCATGAAGGACAATGGGAATCACCTAAAGCCATATATATCATGGAATCATACAAATAGGGTAAGCACCTCTTGTCACACATACTAATAAATCATAAGGACAAGGGGAGTCTCCACAAGTCATACAAGTTAATAAATCATAGGTGTTCGCCTCCATGTCCATTTTAAGGTGATATATTTATTTGCCTCCATATCAATATTAAGGTGATATAGGTATTCGGCTCCATATTCATATTAATGTGTAATGTAGGTATTCACCTCCACATAAACACATAAGGATCATAGGTAATCGCCTCCATGATCAAACTAATGGTTAATAGGTATTCACTGCTTGTCGTGTGTAATGACCCGTAAAACAAATAAGTGAAACTAGAGCCTAACTAGTGTGTCTTTGAGTTGATGTGGGGTTTGAAGGTGTAAAATGTTGTCCCGAGTTATGGTTGAGGGGTTTAGGGGTTAAACGTCAAGGTACGACTCCCCAAGGACCACCCTAGGGGTCCTTGAGGAGGGCCCTAAAGCCTAACCCCCAAAGCTCCCCAAATCTACCCCAAATAGCAAGACCTTGTGAACCACAGATGGGACCTACGGGGCGTAGGTCCATCCACACCTCATGTTCTTACTCTATAGGTCAAGGTCCCATTTGGCTAGCCTCTAACCCAACCACGGAAATCCAGGATAAATCGTGGTCCCACCCACAGTCCGTAGGTGGGTGGTCGTGGTTCACACCAGTAATGTTGTCAAGGGTTCGGCAATTGTGGGGGTGGTTTGGTAAATTCATTTTAAGTTGAGTTTAATTAATGAACGGTTATTTTAGGTTAATTAAAGTATTTTAAGAGATTTTAAAGTGTTAAACTCTATTTTAGATTTCATTATTTCAAAACCCAAATTAGAAACCTCCCCTCCCCTCCAAAAGTTCTCTCTCTAGAAACCTCCATTGAAGGTGAATAATTCAAACCTCCAAGGTCAAGACTTCAAGTTTTTCAAGGGATTTTCATGTATTTCTTCCATAAAAGGTATGGTAGTATTCATCCTTGACTTAGTTTCTTTCAAGGATCCAATCTCAAAGTTGATTTCAAGTCTCCAAATGTTTCCCCTAAAACCTAGTTTTCAATCTATGCATGGGTTCGATTCAAAACAATTTCTAAAGGCTTTATTGTATTGAATTGTGAATGAATTTTGGATTTAAAGGTGAATTAAGATGATTTCTTCCTAGAACCCATGTTTCCCACAAATTCCTAAGTTGTGATTTGTGATTGGGAATTGATTGATCATGAGGTATGTGAATTGCTTATGTGTATATGAATATAGAATGTTGAGATTATGTTATTACACTTGCCTAATTGTATTGATCTAAGGTGTGTGGGTGAATGTGATCCATGGCCTTGAAAGTCAAGATGTGAAGGTTAAGGTATGATTATGATGTGAAGGATATGTATATGAATTCAATGTTAGTATGATGATGATGCTTAGAATGTAATAGTATTATGATTGAAAGCATATTCTCAATTAACACTTATGAATGATGATGATATAATGGGATGGGTTTTTATAATGTGATGTTATAACATGAATTGGTAGGCTAAGGCATGCTTTTCTTGTATTGATGAATGTGACCTTGAATGAAGTATCTTCAGTTGGTAGGCTTAGGCATCCTCTCTTGTATAATGAATGTGTATCGACTTAATGAATATGAATCAATAGGCCTATGACATTCCTTTCATAAATGACCTATGAATGTGTCTTGGCTTAATGAACTTGAACTGGTAGACCTCGTGTTGGTAACCCTTGCTTGATGAGTCTATGACCTATTCTAATTTTCTACCTTGGATCGGTAGGCTAATGGCACCCTTCCATGCATGTTAATGAACCTTGGGATTGGTAGGCTTATGGCACCCTTCCATAAATGAAGTTAATGAACCTTGGGATCAGTAGGCTTATGGTACCCTTCCATGAAGGTTAATGATGAACATTGAACCGGTAGGCTTATGGCACCCTTTCAAGAGGAGTTAATTAGCTTCCTAAAATGTACCTTGAATCAGTAGGCTTATGGCACCCTTTCATGTGTTAATGAATGTATTTTGGGTTGGTAGGCCAATGACACCCTCTCATGAGTAAGAATGTTAAAATAATGAACTACTCTATGGAATGGAGGCTAAGCACAGAGTGGATATGGTAAGATGGAAACTCTCCTAATGTTAGGCCGGGTTCCAATGAACATCTTCCTATCCCATAACTATGTGCCCGTATAGGTCCTAGCCAGTAAATCCTTAAGCTAATGTTACCAGTCTTACCTTAGGCAAGAAGACCACCTTTTTATGGTGTGGGGGGTTTTATGACAGCGGATTCCATGTCAAGCTCTCATGGTCTATGTCGGTTAATGATTATTCCCATTATGTGAGATATGCACTTTAGTTACTTTAGAGGTTCTATGAAGTGTGGGTGGTAGTATGGGATGCCATCCCATTGCACGAGTAGGCTTTCAGAGGGCTATAGTGAGTTCTCTAAGGTCTTAATGACTAATGAATGAATGTGCTCTTATGATGATGCAAATGAGAATGATGATCTAATGTCTAATGAAGGAAGGCTCTCTAAATGAAGCTAATGAAGAATGTTGACTCTTATATGCTTAAATGAGATGATGTATGCTATACTTGGATTGTATTATAAGTTACTTCCTTATCATGACTTATTGAGTATGAATGTGCCTTGCATATGGTGACTTCAAAGTAGTACTTAGTGTGAGTAGTAGTATGGGATGCTACTTGCACATTGCACAAGTATTACTTAGGGTTGTCTTAGGTGATGGTCCTAATGTAATGATATGACTTATGAAATGTTTATGTCTCGTATGTATGAGTATTGTGTAAAGATGGAAAGGTTGAATGGTAAGTTCACTTTTGGTGACCTTAAGGTGGTACTTTAGTGTGGATGGTGGTATGGGACGCTATCCATACATTGCACAAAGTATAGCTTTAGGGTTGCTTAAGGTGAAGGCTTATGAAGGTAATGGTTTATATGATGATTATTTCTTGAATGTGATAAATGACTTGTATGTTGGTTATGTTTGTATAATATGCCTCTTATGCTTATGTTCATGAAGTTTTATCAAAATGGCATACAAGCATGACTTTCAAATAAAATGTCCGTTTTAAGCATGGTTTTTGCATGGCTTCCATACTTAGTACTTAATTGTGCTAACCCATATTCCTTCATTTTTACCAAAGTGTAGGGTTGTGGAGATTTGGTGTTCTTTACTTGAAGAATAGGTTTCTAAGGAGCTTGGAGATGAAGACTTGGCGAGTCCTCATAGTTTCGAGGACAAAATCCACTATGTTCCCTTTATGTCATTCATAGTATGTTTAGAGTTTTTGTATGGGCTTAGTCCCAAAGTTGTATTCAAAGTATTAGATGGTTTGAGAGATAGTATAGAAAGTCTTCACTTGCTTTTTATGAACAATGATTTTGATTGTAAAGAAAGTTTTAATTCCATCTTATTTTCCTATGCTCTTATGTTCAGGAATGCTATGAGGCTTGTATGAGACCCCTTCGGGGTCGAGTACGCCGTGTCATGTATTCACCGCTTGCCTTAGGAGTCACACATATATGAAGGGTAATCACCTCACACTCCCCTATAACTAACTAATTAGGAATAAGGGAACACACCCCATATTCCTATCATGCAAAGGTCATTTAGGGGAATCACCACAAGCCTCATCACATTTAGAGTCCTAGGACTTAGATTCATTTTAGGTGAGAAAGCCTTTCAACCTAGAATCATTCTATGTGAGAGAACCTTTCATGTCATATCATCTTCATGCATCAAACCATATCTAGAATTCTACATTATGCATTGGTATCATCATGACTTAAGTGAATCTATCACTTCACATATTCAGGCCTTTATGAAGTAGATTAGGTATGTAAGGATCTTCCACCATAACTCTATCCATTTAAGCTTCTAATCTCATTTAGACTTTACTCTCAAAGCCTTAGCACATGTAGTTCATCACATTGGTTTTACTCTCAAAACCCTACTGATCAACATTCATGACTACAAGCATTATAATCAAGCTTTGGTTCTTACTACTTTCATTCATACCTAGATTTTAAGGTATTTTGATCACATCATTCATTACTAGGTGATTCTAGTCAAAATTGATCATAAAGGTTCAAATCTAACTTTACATGTCAAGATTCATCATATACAATAGAGTCTACTTCAATTCATGAGTATATGATCCTAACTTTGATCAATTACTACACATGACATTGATTTAGGAAGATCACCTATGAACCTTCATTTCACCTCTAATGGCATAAACCCACAAATATCACATTCATCAATTTAGACTAGGGTTTACCATAGAAATCACATGAATTCATCATAATATCATAATTCAATGTTAATACAATCATAATTAGGTATTATCCACTAGATTGGAATCATACCTAAGCTCTACCCACAATGTAAGAAGAATCCTATCTAGAATTAGGTTTTTGACTTCACAATTGGGGGAAAACCTAGGGGGCTCTATGGGGGCAGAACCCATAGTTGAATAATCTAAACATACCTTAATTCAAAGCCCTAATAAAGCTTGCTTAAATGGAGAAAATCGACCTAGGTTGATGCCCTCTTCCTTCTCTTCTTCTTATTCTTCTTCACTTCTAGAGAGAGAATTTCTTAGATGAATGAGTTAATGAATTAATTATTGGGGAATATTAAGCTTATATAGGTGGTTAAATAACTAACTAACCTACCTACCTTAAACCCTAATTAATTACTAACTTAACCCCCAAACCCCTAACTAAAAACTAAAACCTTGAAACTGTGTTGACCTACGCCCCACCCATCCACGGACCGTGGATGGGTCTACTGCCCGTGCTAGCAAGTCATAGGTGGGGACTGCAGCATGTAAATTGAAGGCCTTAATAGGCCTTGACCCACGACTCCCACCTACGGGGCGTGGGTCCACCTACGGCCAGTAGGTGGCCAAACGTAGGTGACATTTTTTTGATAGCTTTCTAGGCTGTTTTGAGGTCCTCCTCAAGGACACCTTGGGTGGTCCTTAGGGGGTCGTACCTTGACGCCCTAACCCTTAAATCCCTATTCTAAGTACGGGATTGTTTTACGACTTTTCACCCTCATACAACACTCCAAAACTCATATGAAAGGCTCTAAAACTCACTAGTTCAACTTACTAGTTTCCGGGGTGTTACATAAAATATCTCAAATGTTATTTACAACAATTTTTTTAAGTTTGAAATTCAATGAAATTCGAAGTACCACATAAGAAAGAGTTAGTGAACCAATTGAATCAAATTATTCACCAATTCACACTCGTATTCTCCTCTTACGATTTTCATCACTTACATATTTCAATAATATTTGTATAATTTTAGAACATTAATACAACTTTAATTAACATACATATTTTATTTATTAAAAAGGACTAATTTCCTATGAATAGTCAAAACAATTTCAACCTTCATGCTTCTTCAATCATAAATCACAACCATTCACTCCTTATAAATTCTTGGGGATCTCTTTTATGTGACAATTTGAGATCATTTAAAATTTCCATTGGTCATTCATCCCCAATCCATTTATATGTTTCACCGAAGTTAATAGCATTGAAGAGTAATAGTTATAAGGGCAGAACTACAAATGAAATAATACTAACAACAAGAAATTATAGGAATGACAAGCAAATCAAAACCTACTTATAATGGAAGCCCTCGTAGAATCTTGATTTTACGAGTACAGAGCTATTTAACAAGAGAAAATACTAGTCCCAAAAGTGGAAAAAAAAAGTCGTCTCAAAGGAAAAATACAACATAACATATGTACAGAAGGAGACAGGTTGGTCCACGACACCAAGTGCTCACCATCGTCTCCGCTATCCACAAGTTGCAAACTATTAAAAGAATGATCACCGATGGTAGCTGGTACTAGGAAATGCATCCGAAAAACATGCAACATGCCGCATAAGTACCAAAACAAGGTACTTAGTAGGCATCATATGCCGACTGAGCAAAAAAGGTAAATAGAATCAGAAAAGATAAAATCTACATACAAACAATGGTCAAAGAAGGAAAGATGAAGGCAAAAGAGTATATAGGAAGTAAATCTAAGTATAGATAAACTAAAGCTAACTAGACCCCATAAGCCTAGAAGGTACACTCAAGCCCTAGTTTAAATAAAAACTCAAACAGACCACTAAAAGCCCAACAGGTACACAAAATAGCTATGTCTATAAGAAAGAAGAATTCAAGAACCAGTCAACTCCCAGCTCTGCTAGCAAGAGTGACAATCAACCAATAAGTAAACTACCAACCCCGCTAGCAAGAGTGACAACCGATCCAAGCTACCCAGCCAAACAGTTCAATCTCAGGGGAGAACTACCCAGCTAGCAAGAGTGACCTAGGGGCGTGTTGACTTCATAGTATATCTTAGATAAGAAGGCCGCCCAACCATCATGTCCCACTGATTAATGTATCAGGACACTTCATCCAATACTAAGTGCCAACGGTCATTAGTCAGTAATATAACCCAACTACGTGAGTTGGGGTTAAATCCCACAAGGAGTAGTTTTTCCTTCTAATTCAATGATGAAAGTATGACAACACTCTATTCAATTGAGCTAGTGTTAAACCTTTTTGGTTTTAGTTTCAAATATCAAATTTTGATTATCACTCCAATTTCACACTTCAACAAGAAACGCTCAACTAGTAAAGTAAAACTTGGGGAAATGACCAACCAATTGTCGAATTTTAACTTAGTGGGTGAATGCTGATACTCACAATAGGATAATTTGTCATGGGTAGGTTGGACCATATGTAAAGTAACTTTCTCTCGAACAATTACCTTTTTTATGTTGAATTCTCTCGAACTTCAACACTAATCAGAAGATGCCCAGCCCTTGATCCTCATCAAATCCACTCTCTCGAGCTCGATACAAAGGATATATCCCATATTTCACTCTCTCAAGCTGAAATCATGGTAACCCACTACTAAGGATGCTAAGTTTTCTACTTTGACTCTACACCTCTCTCTCAAGCAAGTGCACAACACTGAGCTTGCTACATTAAACATGTAACACGACCTCAAAACATAGTAGCAACTCAAACCCACTTCAAATTAATGCCACTATTTGCAATTCAATGACACCCACTTAGTAAAACTCAACAATTGGCTTCATGGTCAGAACACCAAGAAAAGGGTTTTAGCCACTCATAGCAAAAATAAGAAAATCAACATCTGCCATGTTTTCCACAGTTGGGTAATTAAAATTCAAAAGTTAGAAATTCCTAAAATCTTCTCTATTACAAAATCTTCAATTAAGAATATTTCTAAAATACCTTCAAAACCACGATGGTAATATTTCTACTCTCAATTTTCTATCTCTCCCCTTTCTGAAATGCCTTTCTCTCTCTAGAAAAAATTAATTTAAACAAGTCTGTGTGTAGCTGTTTAAGACCACTCGGTGAGGTAAGTCAGGCTTCGCCGACAGTTCAGTGACTTGCCCATTGTTCTTCATCTCGCCTTCATTTTTAACTTCTTCTTGGTTCGGCTACTGTAACGTTAGGCGATCCAGATCGAGATTGCTAAATAATTTTGCGAATCACCATATCTCCTTCTATCTCACCCATCAACACTTGTTTGAATCTTCTTCAGCACTTTTGGCGACCTGGTCATCCTTCACCAAATAGATCGGCAACATGCCGAATGGAACTGCTGCTCATCAAAATTACCCCCAGTTTAGCTCCAGCATTTTGTAACTTTAGGTGGTATCGTGGCAATTTGGCGATTTACCGAGTGACATCAGCGATCACCAGGCCTTCATTTCTTCATTCTTTTAGCTTGCCTTGTTCCTTTTTGTACATTAGTGTCCATGCTTCATTCATAAGTCCAAATACCTGAAAATCAAGGATTTTACATCAATCATTGGCAAAAAAACATACATTTGAGGACACTAAATCTATACAAATAAAGCCCTAAATGAGTTCAAATTGTGGACTCATCAACACTCCCAACTTAAACTTTTGCTTGTCCTCAAGTAAAACTCAAGTTCAGCAGATCAAAAGAAATGTCTCAAATAGTGCTACACAAGACTCAATCATGAATGCACATAAAAAGACTCAACTTACTCATGCAAGGATCAAATGTGCACTCAAAGATTCAAGTTGTGACTCAGCATTATCAAAGATTCTCAAGTTCACAATACTTGCTTTAAATGCAAGTTCAAGCTCAACAATGGTATTCAAATGCCCTCACAAAAATAATGATTCCATATTCACACACAATGGTTCAACAATTTAAAGCTTTGAAATCAAATGCAACACTCACACTCACAAAGATGAACACAATGCATGACTTCACTCATAGGTTTGCCCTTATTTTATTCGTGCTCACAAGTCATCCCATTATTCACTTTCCATGGACTGTTGGAAACACCATTTCTTCTTGCATTTCACAATTTTATTCCATAACTTTTTTCATTCTTTTTCTTTTTCATTCTCTTCTTCTTTTTCTCTCTTCTTTTTTTATATGGAGGGGTTCCATTTTTCTCAAACCATGGGTCAAAGGGGACTTTCTTGCACTTTTTGATTTACCTTCTCTTTTCACCACACTGGCCTAAGTTGGCTATTCAAACAAACCACAAATCATGAGGATAATGGGTAATAGATTAAGAAAGGTCACAATTTCATCTAGTTTCTTCCAAGAAAAGGCTAAGGCTCAAAAGGTGTTCAAGCGGAGTTCACACACTTACAAGGTAGGCCACAAAAAGAGGTATAGTGTCAAATTGTTTCACACTCTTCACAGTTGCCTAAGATCATATCAAGATATTGCATCACTTAGTCAACCAGACCAATGAGGAGGTGTCATCACACATGGTTCACGGTAAGCTCATCACATAAAGCATTTACACCAATGTCAAACAAGACTCCACACTTTCGCTAGTGTGCAATGTTCATCACAAGAGACTCAATTTGATGCTTGGCTAGTTACAATGAGATTCAAAAAGTTCACATATTGTCTATGCAACTTAATTTGGCCTCATCATAGCCACACATTCATTTTTGTTCGATTATGAGCTCTATTCAAGTCATCGGTATTGATCACGACCAATACTCAAATTTGCAAGAGAACAACCACATTCAAACACAAACAAGAGGGGTGGCACAAAGAGGAGGGGGTTCATTGACCAATTGCCACCCCCCACCAAAAGCATTCAACATTGTCCTTAATATGGTTAGAGAATGGACATTACTGCAAATAAGACAAATAAGAATAATAAAGAAATACTAACAAGAAATGATAACATTCTAGTGTGTAAACAAGTAGAACAAGGAAACGAGGAATCTTCACTAAGCGCCCAGTGGGCGATAGAGTGAACCAATCATTGAATGCTTTGGAGATGCATCCAATGGTCTGCAGATCACCCTTAGTTCCAATGGGCTGCACTCTCAGAGAAGGGCAGATCGACGAAGATGTAGGAGGTGGCCGAACAAATCGGCGACTCTCATAATGGACTCAAAACATCACCAAACGATCCTTGAGGAATGTTGTCAGCATTGAAGAAAAAGGGTGAGGAAAGTCGGGTCGCCTAAGCACATCGGCGACACGCCGAATGGTGAATGTATCCTGCTGAAATTACCCAGAGTTTAGCTCCAACATTCTGTAACTTTAGGAGGTATCGTGGCAATTTGGCGATTCACCGAGTGACATCAGCGACCACCAGTCCTTCATTTCTTCATTCTTTTAGCTTGCTTTGTTCCTTTTTGCACATTAGTGTCCATGCTCGTTCATAAATCTAAGTACCTGAAAATCAGGGTTTATACATCACTTATTGGCACAAAACATGCATTTGAGGACAATAAATCTATACAAATAAAGCCCTAAAAAGTCCAAATTGTGGACTCATCATCCACTCCCACGGATAGACCGCCTAGCTAGCCAGAGTGATCTGGGAGCATATCAACTCTGAAGAGGATCTCAAATAGGCTCCAAGCCATACTTGATTGATGTCCACTCCCACAGGTACCAAGAAAAATCTCCTAGCCAAGCACAAATCAATCTCCAAACATTGCGATAGCACGGACCTCTAGAACTTCGCAACGAAGCTCAATGTAGCCTTTTTGATACCTAGCCTAGGAGTCTGAACCCAGTCAGTGCACTCTCCGTCTGTAGCAAGTTGTCGTGCTAGCAACCTCAAAAGTGACTCCCTCTGATCGACATTCCTTTGAAATGCCCCACTCTGAACGATACACATTATATAGTCGAACTCTCATATATTGATGAGTAGAGTGTGGTCTAGGACATAGATAAACCTGTGAATGGTGACCACTAATATATCAACCGTGAAATGTCACACTAAGGTGGACTCGAGTAGAGGCTGCATTTGGAAATGGAATTTCTGATGGTGGCCGCATAGGAAGCATAGAAATCCTAGACTATCTCCTCGTTGTAGGTCCCTGGGCTCCGTGCCTTCCACTCACATTTGTGCCTCCAAAAAAGCTCGTGGATGACTGGAGCGGTATGGAAGTTGCCTGTTAGAATACGACGCTCCTCAGTGACAAGTCTGGCCATCTTCTCGTGTTCATTTAACATGCGAGTATCGGTGTATATATGATATTGGCCTATTACGCACCACATATTTTGCTTCATAGCGACTGGTGCAGGCTCAAAACTGGGGGGCATTGGAATGTCACCCATAGTATTAGCCTCAGAAGAGGAGGTGGTGTTGCCGCTAAAACCAGAGCCGGACTGCGACTCAAAGTCAGCCTATGAGCCAATCGGTGTGGCCCTCTCCTCAGATTAGGGGGCAGTGACCTCATCAGAACTCACTTGCTGGGCTCTATTTCGAGTAGTGCAGGGAGCAGTAGGGGAGGTCCTGCTGGCCGAAGGAATGTACTCCTCATCATCCTCATCGATCAGACATCGAGAAGGAATTGTGGACTTGGACTTGACCTTCGCAGCGTATGTGGGAGCTTGCGTAGGAACCATGGTACCTGTGGAGGCTTAGTTATTACCAAAATAAGACATTAAAACACATGGGAGAATTTTAGAACAAGAAACGACCAAACAAAAAATAAAAAAAATTTGGACAGTAGCTGAGTTGTCGACCCACAGTGGGCACCTTTGGTTCGTCAATGGAACGACGGCTCGTGGGTCCCCTCTGTTGGTTAGAGTACCCAAAATTGGGTCTCTGATGTGGGAACCACGGATGTGCAGAATGGTCCGTTAATGGAACGACAACCATAGTCCTAGTCGTGGCTCAACACTTAGTGAAAAACTTATGTTCAATTGACCCACGGACCTCGACCTACGGTTTGTGGATTGGAGTCGTGGGTCAGTGTTGTGCCAAGTTTCAGAACTTGACTCCTTGTTCATGTATTTTTGTTTCAACAATTACAAACAATCTAGGTCTACGCATGCATTTCAACATGTAATTTGGTAGTTTATCATCCTTAGGGTTCCGATTACATATAATTCGACTTTTTAACATACCGAAACTATGAACCCTAAGCCAAAACATCCAATTAGACCTATTTCTTGGTTAAGTTTGATTTTTTATTAACTACACACTCACATAGCGTCATCCCAAGGGTATTTCTAAACTAACATTATTCTTTGAACAAGTAATTGCTCAACCCAAGGTCGAGTTCGTTGTTGTTACTTCAATTGAAACCACGAAATACTCAAAGTTTAGGGGAAATCATCATACCTTATAAGTACGCAACAATAGTGAATGTGTGATTGATTGCAAAGACCTCTAGACCAACTTGGACACCGAGCCTGACCGAGAAATTGATGTGAGGGGACGTGAGTGTGGTGGAATGAGTTTTGGAGAGACGAGGGGAGATATGTGATCTGTGGGATGATTAGTGGAGAGATATGAGGGATATGAAAGGAATATAGTGGGTATATGGAAGGGTAGAAATGGTTAGGAGGGAATTATGGAAGTGGGGGAAGTTTAAAATGAAAGGTTAATTTTATTTATAAGAGGTCCAGGTCGGGTTAGCAGAACCCTAACTTTGGACCTACAAGATCCCATTGACGGTCCGTGGGTCGACCTACGGACCGTGGATAGGGTCCGTAGGTCACTCTGACATTTAATTTTGAGGACATACCTGGGATCTATGGACACCATTCACGGTTCGTGGATTGACAATGGACTATCGATGGGGTACGTAAACCACTACACAACTATTTTTCTACAGATTTTTCCTTTCGTCCCTGCACACGTAGCAACCATTAGGACTTTCTTTTTACATTTTCTGGACACTTTTTAGACACGGACCCTATTCTATATCTAGCCAACACTGATACAAAAGTAAAACACCTATCTAAGGAGCTGCAAAAAAAATTAAAATAAAAGAAGAAAACTCCTATAACGAAAAGAAAAACGTATAGTTGGCTAGATTCTACAACTTGGTTTTCCTCCCAAGAAGGGCTTGAGTTAACATCGCGGCACGACACAGACACCTTGATTACTCAGACTTCATCAAGATAGTAAGCCTCTATCACTTCTTGTACACTCTCCGACTTTCCCACGTAGACCATGATTCTCTGCCCGTTCACTTTGAGCCTTGTTCCCTCCTTATTCTTGAGCTCGACCGCTCCATGTGGAAATACTTGAGTGACTCTGAATGGCCCGATCCACTTGGACTTGAGCTTACCAGGAAATAAGCATAGCTTTGAGTTGAATAAAAACACCAGATCACCCACAATAAATTCACGCTTTTCAATCTTTTGATCATGATACTTCTTCATCTTCTCCTTGTACAAGGTTGAACTTTCATATGCTTTTAGGCGAAACTCATCAAGCTCATTCATGTCATTCACTCTTTGACTCTATGTGGCGCCCCAATCCAAATTCAACTTCTTTAGCGCCCACATGGCCTTATGCTCTAGCTCTATTGGCAAATGACATGACTTCCCATATACAAGTTAATAGAGGGACATACCTATGGGAGTCTTGAATGGGGTGAGATAGGCCCATAGAGCATCATCAACCTTTTTGACCAGTCTGTTTTAGTAGTGTTCACATTCTTTGCAAGGATTTTGTTTATCTCTCTGTTTGACACTTCAACCTGCCTACTAGGCTGCGGATGGTAAGGAGTAGCTACATTGTGACGAACTCCATATTTCTCTAGAAACGCCTTGAACAATTATTATAAAAGTGAGAACCTCCATCGCTGATAATCGCCCTAGGTGTACCAAATTTGGAGAAGATACTCTTTTTGAGGAATGCGGTGACACTTTTACCCTCATTGTTTGAAAGCGCAATTGCTTCCACCCATTTCGATACAGAGTTAACTGCAAGAAGAATATACTTCATACCATGTGAACTCACAAATGGACCCATAAAGTCAAGGCCCCAAACATCAAATAACACAATCACCAATATTGGATTCATAGGTAGCTCTTTCCTCTTTGAAATTGCCCCCTTCTCTTTGGCAACGGTCACAAGACTTAGCGATATCATGAGAATCTTGGTGGATGGTAGGCCAGTAATACCCACACTGCAAGATTTTATGAGCAGTCTGAATACCACTATGATGCCCACCAACAGGCGATGAATGACCATCTTTAGTATACTCATCATCTATACCTCGAGCACACATTAACGAATAACCCCATCAGCACAAATACGAAACAAGTAAGGCTTATCCCAAAAGAACTTCTTCACATCATGCATTAAATTTTTCCTTTGGTTAAATGACAAATTCAATAGAACCAAATCGCTTGCCAAGTTGTTAGCAAAATCTGCGAACCAAGACATAAGATCAAAAGAAACAGCCAATACCTATTCGCCTGGGAATGCATCATTAATTTCAGCCCATCTCCTAGCTTGAGCATGGCTTCCTCTTCTAATCTGGACCAATGGTCGGCAACTTGATTCTCTGTCCCCTTTCTATCTTTCACCTCAAAATCGAACTCTTGCAGTAACAATACCCATCTAATCAACCTTGATTTTGCATCCTTTTTAGCCATCAGATACCTCAATGCAGAATGGTCAATATGCACTATGACCTTAGTACCAAGCAAGAAGGATCAAAATTTCTCAAATGCAAAAACCACAGCAAGTAGTTCCTGTTCAGTCACTGTATAGTTCTTTTGAGCCACATTCATAGCTTTGCTGGCATAGTAAATTGGATGAAGAATCTTCTCTATCCTCTGTCCCAATACCACACCAAATACCAATCCACTCGCATCACACATCACTTCAAACGGTTGCCCCCAATCTGATGAAATAATGATAGGTGTTGATACTAACCTTGCTTTCAACTCTCCAAATTCTCTCAAACAAGCATCATCAAAATCAAACTTACACTCTTTTTTTGAGCAGTTTGCACAATGGGTGTGCAATTTTAGAGAAATCCTTGTTGAACCTCTGATAAAAACCTGCATGCTTAAGAAAACTTCTAACACCTTTGACAGAGATAGGTGGCGTAAGCTTTTCTATTACCTCAACTTTAGCTCTATCAACTTCAATACCTTTCTTAGAAATCCGATGACCCAGAACTATCCCTTCTTTCATCATGAAGTGGCACTTTTCCCAATTGAGCACAAGATTGCACTTTCACACCGTTTCAGTACCTCGGCTAGATGCATTAAACAACCATCAAATGAGTCACCTACCACAGAGAAGTCATCCATAAATACCTCAATAGTATCATCCACCATATCTAAAAATATCGACATCATGCAACGCTGGAAGGTCGCTGGAGCATTACACAACCTAAATGGAATCCTTTTGAAGGCAAAAGTCCCATAAGGACAAGTGAAAGTGGTATTATCTTGGTCTTATGAAGCTACATAGATTTTATTGTAGTGGAAATACCCATCAAGAAAGCAATAACAACCCTTACCAGCAAGACGATCCAGCATCTGATCCATGAATGACATCGAGAAATGGTTTTTTCTATCCAAGCACTAAGCTTACAATAAGCTATGTATACTCTCCATCATGTCACCGGCCTCATCGGAACAAGCTCATTTTTTGCATTAGGCACCACAGTAATCCCACCTTTCTTAGGTACACACTGAATAGGGCAGACCCAACTACTATATGCAATGGGGTATATGACTCCCACATCCAACCATTTGATGATTTCCTTTTTCACTACCTCTTGCATAGGTGGATTTAGTCTCCTTTGGTTCTCGATACTAGGCTTGTTGTCCGGCATAAGTTGGATTTTATGAGAACAAATGCCTGGAGTAATCCCAATAATGTCTACAATGGTCCATCCAATAGCCTGCTTGAACCTCTTCAACACAGAAACCAATGTCTCTATTTGTACCTCATTTAAATCGGCCACAATGATTACTAGTAAAGTGTCATCTCTTCCCAAGAATACATACCTCAAATGCAATGGTAGTGCCTTGAGCTCCAATTTTGGAGCTTCTTCCCTAGATGGTTTTGCAGGTGGAGAGTCGCGATTCTTCATATCTAGCTCCAATTTCTTTGGTTTGGAACGAAATTCGAACCTATCAAATGCGGCAACTAAGTCATCATAGTCTTCAATACCATCACCCTTAAAATTTATCATTAACGCTGCCAGTGAATCAACACCTAACCTCTCTTAAATAGACACTTCAGAACCTCACTCCACAATATGATTCACCACTGATACTGACTTGAGATTGTTTTACTGCTTCATAGACCTACAGATATTGACAGTTACCTCTTCATTATTCCATCAAAACTTCATCTCCCCTCTCTCCATGTCGACTAAGGCGCGCCCAGTAGCAAGGATTGGTCTCCTTAGGATGATGGAAACCTCAAAATCAACCTCACAATCATGTATCACAAAATCCTCTGGAAAAATGAACGAATCCACTTTTACAAGGACATCTTGGAGAACACCAATGGGCTTCTTCACAGTTCTATCGGCCATGAGTAGTCGCATTGCAGTCGGTTTTTTAGCCCCTAAATCAAATTTCTTGTAGATAGATAATGGCAGCAGATTATTACTAACACCCAAATCACACAACACCTTCACAAAATGCAACAATCCAATGACCGCGTAGCAATAGCACTACAATTTTGTAACCTTGCATCATCCTTAAAGCTAACGGCCCTCTTATTTGTCACCAAATCCTTCATAAACTTTGCATACCCAAGCATTTTCTCCAAATCTTCTATCAACGGAACATTGATGGAAAGCTGTTTCAACATAGTTATGAACCTGCAGTATTTTCCTTTTTCGGTTTTGTTCACCAATCTCTGTGGGAATGGCGGTGGAGGTCTAGGCATGGGAACAACTTTTTGGGTCACCTCTACTTCCTTCTCTGTAGGATTTTTAGACTCTCCAGTAACCTCAATCTCATCATCTCTTTCTACCACAATTTCAACCTCAGACGGCATAGGGGGATCAATGGTATATGTTTACCTCCCCGAGTAGTGACTGTCATATAATGCCCATTATTCTTTGGATTCTGGATGGTGTTTCTAGGAAGTGTGGTAGGCTGACATGGGTTCATAGTAGTTGACAAATAATTAAACTGCTGCTCTTTATCGACACTGCCTGGGCATCAACTTTTTGACCAATTCCAAGCAAGTCATTCCGCATCTCTTTCACATTCTCATATGTTGCATCAGATCTCTTTATCATCTTCTGCAACATATCCTCAATGTGTGACATACTACCCCCAGCTTCTTTATTTCCAGATTACCAATTTGCAAGTGGAACAAAAGGCCTAGCTCTCTCATTTTTGTTGCCATAGTTGTTCCGGTTGTAGTTCTTATCACCATTATAGTTCCCATCCTAGACATAGTTTCCCTATCTATTGTAGTTTCCATAGTTTCGACCTTGGTTTCCTTGACCGTGGCGCCAATTATCTGAGTTGAAACCTTGGGAGTTGGTTCAAAAATTCCCCATCTGATCACTCACAAAATGTGCATCCTCCTTATAGTAGCAGTCCTCAACTGGTGGTGGTGGAGTTCTAGTTAGGTAATTTACCGCATTCACCTTTTCTGCATTTCCACTCATATGCTTTAATACCAACCCAAGTTATGTCCTCAGAGCCATATCCCCACAAATGTCATCACTTGATTGATCTGGTGCGGCTTGAACAACGAATGTGCTTCTTCAAGTATTATCTTTTCTAGTGCTCCATGCCTTATTGTTTCGGGAAATCTTCTCCAATTTTTCAGCAATCTCCTCAAAAGTGCACTCACCATTGGATCCTCGAGCGATAGTATCCAGCACAACCTTTCCATTGTCATCTTGCCCTCTATAGAAATACTCCTTCAGTGACTCATCATCTATCGGTGATTCAGAACACTTCTGATGAAAACAGTGAACTTATCCCAAGAACTGCTCACAGACTCTCCAGGTAGTGCAACAAAATTATTCAACTTGTCCTTGTGGTTAAGCTTTTTAAACACTGGGAAATAATTTGCCATGAACACTCAATGCAATTGATCCCATAAATGAATTGAATTATATGGAAGCTCAGCAAACCACACCGCAGTATGACCGGTCAATAACAAAGGGAAGACTCTCAAACCTATGACATCCATATCCAACTCTAGTCACCCCACACAACTCTTACAGACACTTCTCAATTTAGCCATGTAACCATGCGGATCTTCTGAAGCTAGCCCAAAAAACAACCCTCTCAGTGTAAGCATCTGTATAAGACTGCTGCTCACCAAAAATGTATTCCCTGGAGGTAGAGGAGGAAGAACAATGGGCCCTTTTGATTCAACTGTATTGAAGTCAACCCTTTAGTTATCACGCAACCTCGGTGTTGGCGGATTCTGCACCCTCTCTGTATCTCCGATAAGATTTCCACCATGAACCTGAGCGTGCACATTAACAACCTAGGAGGCTGCAATTGAACTCCATCACCTAGATTCTCTCTGATTGGATTGATTTGGACTCCTTGATTATTCATTTTTCTCAAAGTTTTGCTCAACTCTGGATCGTATGGGGTTAATGGTTCGCCTCGACTCCGTGTACTTGGCATACACTAGAGTAGAAACTTGTAGAAAACAAAAAACAAAAGAAAAAGTAAAATCACAAAATACTTGACTAAAGTTCAATAATGTAGTTAAACTTAATCTAAAAGGCGTATTCCCCGGCAGCGGTGCCAAAATTTGATATGCTCAAATTACACCTCCCTAAAGAAGTATAAGCAGTCATCATCAAATAAAGAATCCAACTTATAGGTTGAGGTCGATCCCACGAGGAATATGGTTTAGACTTAAACTTAAATCAATATTATATCTGTTTAGTCAAACTATTGCTGAAACAAGTAGTTAAAGAGGGGTTTGTGTAAGCAAATAACCGATTGTTGATCAAGTAATAAGTGAGCAGGATTAAAACTTCTGATTATCAATATGAGAAAGAAACTAGGGTACATGTGTTCCCCCACAAGCTTTTGACGCGGTAATCCTAATAATAGTAACCTTTCTTAGTGTTTTATATGCAAAGTTGGTAAGATAGGTATTTGTAGGTGATTGGTCCACCAAATAATGAATTTCACTACGTACCTTTGTCCGACTATGAGTGTATACTTTACTAACCCTTACCTTTACCTCAGATTAGACATCACATCAATGTATGGGTTAGTTTTCACCCTCACACAAATTGATATTAGACTATTAGATAGCATCCACTAAATCTCTGTTGTTAATTCTTTTCTCATTAGCTACCTCCTTAGTCTGGAAAGTAGCAACGAGGTGAGTTCAAACGCGTGCACTCGTTAAAAAGACTTATAAGCGAAAGAATTACCAATAAATGCATAAACACTATTCAAGAATTAATTAAATTATTATTCATACATTGTTAATTGCTCATGGCTCCCACAACCTTGGTTGTGGATTTAGTTACTCATGCTTGAAAGAACGGAATTCATGTTTTGATAGGAAGAATTCATGAACTTACAATTAGAGTAGATGAAACCCTAAATCTCCAATTGAATTTCAACGTAAAAATCTTATAAACCGAAATCCAAAAATCAAACTGCTAAAGTTGCAAGTTAATTCCACTAAGAAAAACCAAAACATAGAAGTATACCATAATGTCTAACCCCCAAAAATAAGGTTTATGACTCCTACTTATAGAAAACATGTTCTAAACAAAAAGGAAACAAAATAAGAAAATAACAAGTTGGGACATGATTTTAGTTGACACTTCGACCTACTGACTGTCGACCTATAGTCCATAGGTCCCATCCGTGGCTCAACAATTAGACAATTTCATCAGGTACAGGAACTTTCAACTTTTTGATCCTCATCGACGGTTGTGCAGGACGGACCGTGGGTTGACCAATGGTTCGTCATCTTGCTCTATGGTTCCACACTTGTCAGATTTTCTTGATGCTCCACCTACGACGCACCACCTATGTTCCGTGGACTCGGGTACGGTTCATCCTGGCAATCCATGGTTTGAGTTACTGAAACTCATCCCCAGGTCAATACCTACGACTACCCATCCACGGTCTGTCGATGGACCTACGGTCCGTTGGTGGCTACTTCAGTAATTTTCAGCTCGCATCTTCATCAACCGCATCTAAGCCCATTTCCTGCAAACATTAGACACAAAACATTAATTCTAATACAATATGGCCCTAGACACGCACAACTTCTAAGTGAAATGCATCAAAAATACCGTAAACTCACGGTATATCAACAAGCAAAAGTTTAAGTTGGGGGTGTTGATGTGTCCGAGATTTGGACTAATTTGGGGCTTTGTTTATATAGATTTAGTGTTCTCAAATGCATAACTTGTGCCATAAAGTGATGTTAACTCCTTGATTTTTAGGTATATGGATTGAGGAACAAAGCAAGGACACTAACACTCAAAAAGAAACAAAACAAACTGAAGAAATAAAGAAAGGCAAGCCTGGTGATCACCAAGAGCACTTCCCGAATTGCCGAGCGGCTAACTTGACCACCTAAAGTTTTAGCGTGCCAGCCTTGAAGAAAGAAACCAAACCAGCGACGAAAAGGAGCAGTCAGCAAATCACCGAGCGGTTCAACGATCCAATAAGATATCACTCAAATTTATAGAACTTGAGGATGCTGAATGCCAAGGTGAAAAGGCGATGGAAGAGATCAATGACCGGTTTGCCGAGTGATTTGGCGAGCCCGACTTACTTCACCAAATGGCCCTTTGTGGATTAATTTTAGCGACTATAAATTAGATTTTGAACATTTATTTTAGCATGTTGGAGAGTTGGTTTATGTTGAAAAAAACAAATTTAGCTTAGAACACTTTTCTCTGTAGTTTTTGATAGTTGTGAAGAACCTTAGAGATTCAATTTGAAGATTTTGGAAGTGAGTTTCGAATGTTCTGTGAATTAAAGCATTGTAAAGACTAAATCACTCTTACCCAGTTGATTGCTAATCACTTCGGTAATCATTTTTACTCTTTTATGATGTTTGGCTAAAACCCTAATTCTTGGGGTGTGATCATGTGATTATGGGTTGAATTAGTTATGGGTATTGTTAATGTTTAAATTCTATTTTGATGTGAGTTTAATCATAAATTATGGTTTAATTTATGAAGTGTAATTGCAAATGCAGTTCTAAATTTTGTGCTCTTGGCTTGCGAGAGAGAGAGGTTTTAGAAGTAAGATTATTGATTAATGATTTGTGGGTATTGGGTTGAGTTGGGTTTAGCTCGAGAGATTAAATCCTATACCCAATCCTACCCATCTAGCTCGAAAGAGTGGATAAATTAAGGTGTGGGATGTTCGTCATTGTCATGCTTGTTGATGCTCGAAAGAAATCACCTGATTTGAGGTAGTTGTTCAAGAGAAAGCTATCTTCCTTATAGTCTAGCCTACTCATTGAGTTTTAGCTATTTACTAGTAGTTTCAATTACCCATATATCGAAAGTTCCCTATAATCGATCACATCCCGAGAATCACTCTCCCTATTGTTGATTCGAAGTTTTTGTGACTGCTTTGTAGTTGATAATTAAAACCCAAAACCCCCATCTTACATTCGTGTTACCCCTTTTATTTGACTGATGTCTTTTTCAATAATTTCTATTCCTATGGCTAATTAGACCACGTTTGCACTTCCTAATTGAATTTAAAACACGTACTGCTCCATGTGGGATTTGACACCAACTCATTTATTGGGTTTTATACTAATTTACAATCATTGACACC
The DNA here is from genome assembly GCA_035578085.1 of Solanum pinnatisectum. Classification (NCBI taxonomy): domain Eukaryota; kingdom Viridiplantae; phylum Streptophyta; class Magnoliopsida; order Solanales; family Solanaceae; genus Solanum; species Solanum pinnatisectum. Next base: position 1,565,350 of record JAWPEI010000015.1, read on the forward strand.
TAGAATTGGATGATATGTGCTTTAAAGGTTAAATCATGAACCTATTTTGGCACCATTTGAACCTAACCTATTTGTTGGAAACAAAAAAAAAAAACTTCTTGAATCAAATTGCCCTACCTTCTTACCAAAAATCTTTTTTGAAGAATTGTGATATTTGGATACAAAACTTAGGCCAAAAGCCTAAGTTGGGGTGTAGAAAGAAAGGAGGAATGAAAGCCAAGTGAAGGACAAAGAAAGATGAAATGAAACTCAACTTTGAAAGTGATACAAAATGAAGGAACCCCTCCTTATAAAAAGAAAAAAGATTCATTGTGATGGAAATGCCTTTGAAAAATGAAAGTGAAATAGAGAAGTGAATGAAATAAAAGGGGATTCCAAATAAATTGAGTGACAAGTCAAAGTTGGAGTTCTCAGATGAAAAAGAAGGAAAAAACTTGAGAAGAAGTGATGATGATTGCAACAATACTTTGAAAAATTGAAGTTACCAATCCAAATTGACCATACATTAATCTTCAACCCCATTACAAGTGTAAAAGACCCTTGAGATCTTGCATGAACTAGGTTATGTGATAATTGGAAAATATGGGCAAACCTATGGGACAAAGCTTGCATGTGTTTCTCTTTTGAGAGAGTGAGAGTTGCATTGATTCCTTATACCTTTGTTGATTTGCTTTGTGAGAGCATGAAATTGTTCTTGTTGTGAGGGAACTTGAATGCGTTTGTTGAAACATGTTCTTGTATTAGACAAGAAGCTAAAGTGAGCTTGAGCTTGTGTTAAGACTAGCTAGTCATCGTTTGAAGTTTTTTAATCATGATTGAGGGTAACATGTTATTGAGAGTAGTCATGCTATGGCACTTGCATGGAAACCCTAATTAAGCTTATTGTGTTCTTGATTTACTTGAGTAGAAGCAAAAGTCTAATAGAATGTTGATGATTTGCAGCTATGAAGGCGATTAGACAAGGCAAGCACTAGTGTTTGAAAAGATGGCAAAAAATACAAAAAGAAGTGTAATTTGTACATTGTTGATCGCCTAACAAGAAACGTGGATCGCTAATTAAGCACGGCCTCGCACAAAGTGACACTACATAGCACTTGTATCTCGCAAAGCAGGTCGGCGGACTCCAGGACTGTGATGGGCTGAATGAGAACAACGCTCCTAATGCACATGACTCAAAGTGATAGACTGAAAATCTAAGGTTGAATGTTCGAAAGGCAAACCAAGGTGATGTTCAATGATTCGTTAAACGTGAAAGGTTGACTCAATCGAGTTTGCCAACTGAGTTTCAAACACATGAAGCCTAGAGCATCATAAGACAAGCTGAAGAGAGAAGCAAGATTCACCAAACATGTTCAGCGAGCCCGACTATTGTCGTTCAGTCAGTCGTGTAGTGGATTTTTAGCCAAATTTTGAGAAAGTATAAATAGCTCAAAGGAGATAGAAAACATATATAATTTTAGAGGCAAATTTTGAGATGGAGTTTTTAGAACACTTTACCTTTGAAAAACACTTTTCTAGCTTTTGGGGTTTCACAACTTGGTTTTGATTTGATAAATTCAAGTTGAATCCAAAGTGGGTTTACTTGTAATTTCTTGATTTCAAGTCACTAATAGTTTCTTTTATGGAAGGTATAATCTCTTTACTTTTTGTGATGGGTTGTTAAATCCCCAAGATCTAGGGGTGCAAATATGGGGTTATGTGGTTATTTGATGTTGTAGGTATTATGGTATGTTCATCTATGAATTTGGTCTAATTACCACGGGGTTAACTTAAGGGTTAAGATTGCAAACTTAATTCATACTTCCGATCCCCGGTTGTTGCTCGAAAGAGATTGATTGGAGTGGGTAATCAGTTCAATACTAGTAATTTAGGCTTGATGTATGTAACTTGCTTGAAAATAGAGGTTATGGGTTTGATCTATTTGCCATGTTATTGAAAGAGAGAATAGAGTAAGGTATTCGGTTGTTTTTATTGGAATTTAGATGAGATCAAAAGGATATTCTATGCAAAGATTCTTTGAGATCGAATGATGATTAGCGTCAATGAAGATGACTTAGCATATTCATGAATGTTTATCACTATAGAACAACATAATTACCCCTATGTGGCATCGATTTCCAATCCCCAAACTCCTAGATTGCTTTTTAACTCTTGATTTCTTTGATATTTTAGTTTAATTGCAAAGATTTATAACAAAAACTTTATACTAGATTTGTCGAATCATCCACCTAATTTTTCTTACTATTCAAATGATTGAATTTAAATTCTAAATTTCTCAACAAGAATTCTCTACGATATACCATTCCTGGTGGGATTCGACCCTGGCTCTTCATTGGGTTTTTATATTGACTATGACCGCTCACTCTTTAAATTGGTTTTTAAGAGTAATTTAAGTGTTATCAAGCATGGTGGTGTGATATTCCTTAACCACCATTTTGGACACACCCTGAACAAACTTACTCATCCTTGCCCTAGAGTGGCAACCATGGAAGGAGCATATTTGGACAAATTGTGTGAATTTTAAAGCAAACTATTTCACACTCATATTTCCTTGATGAAGGTTGATGAATTCAAGTATTTTTGCCTCTATCTCAAGAGGAAAGAACCTATCAAGAAAAGGAGCCTTAAATGTTTCCCAATAAAGATGACTCGCATCTACCACCCTCTTTTCCTTCCATTGATCAAACCAAACTCGACAAACACCCTTAAGTTGATAAGTGGCCAATTCCTCCTTTTCCACCAGCGTCACTCCCGTGATCATCAAAATCGTATACACCTTATCAATAAACTCTTGAGGGTCTTCCTTAACCTTGGAGCCATAAAACTCCGGGGTATTAATTCTAGTGAAGTCCCACACTCTATTTGTTGTTGTACCCACATTTGGGTTCACGGGTACCATAACCTCCTTATTAGCTTAAGTCGTTACAGTTAGAGCCAACACTTGGAAAGTGGCTCATAAATCTGCATTAGTCACTTGTTCAGCCAAAGGATCGACCGAAACTTGAGATGCTTAAGGAGCTTCTTGTTCCACATTCTCAATCGCATTCCTTCTAACATATGTTCTCCGGGGATTCATATCATGAAAAGCATCAGATAAGGAGTAAGAGAGAGACAGAGAGTTACACTCTATCGCACAACTTTAGAGTAATGAAAGAAGTAGATTTTCCTAAACATCTTATAGACTCTTATTCATAAATGTGGCGCATTTCACACTCATGAACAAGACTCTACTCAACGTTGCTTATGAGATATCCTAGGACCTTTTAAAACATTTTGCTCTAAATACCAAATTTGTCATGACCCAAAGTATTCCCTAGGCGTAACATGACATATAGAATCCCAAGAGGCCCTACATAAGCCACCTACCATACACCATACAAGGTAATGGAAATAAGGATTTCAAATAAAAAGTTTTTAAAAAATGTTTGACAAAAGCGGAAGTCTAACATAAGTCTCAATAAGCCATCTCTTACATCATTATGAATGTGAATGGGATGCAAACCATTCATCACATAAAATTTTGAAAACATAAATAATGTAATGCTATAAAAATGTCTTGGTCCTCGGAACATGAAGACTCACTGAATCCTTGGGTGCCAAAGATCAACCAGCCACGAGTGTGAGAGGTAGGAGTGTTAGACCCTACATGAGTGAAAAAAATGTAGGCATAAGTATACATTAGTACATGGAATGTACTAAGTATGATAGTAATGCATAAAAGTTATGAAATCATACTAAAAAGAATTTTACATGACATGCAATGAACAAGCTAAATCATAAGACAAAAGGGTTAGAAAATGTAAATCATAATGATGGTCAATGCAAGATAAACATATTTAAATCACTTGTGAGATACTTTAGAAGTAACCTTAGTTCATTATTGTGGGAAGTTTACCATGTGAGCTATAACATGGAATCCACGTCTATCTCACACCAAAAAAATATGTCCTTACTTGCCAAGGTTAGAGCCATGAGTCTGAGCTAAAGTGGATCCACTAGCTAATGTCTATCTGAGACAACATCATATGGTGGTACATAGTTATGAGATAAGGATATTTATACTAGAAACCCAGGCTATACTAACAGGGGGGCCTCCATCTCAATATTCTCTTAGTGCTAAGCACAAATCCCACGGAATAGTCATTATTCTTACTCATTTCATCATCCATGGAAAGGTGCAAGTAAGCAGGCAATCCAAGCTAAAGTTAATTTAGAATAGCTCCTTAATATTTATTCAACTTAGGTGAGAAAACCTTTCAACCTTGTTTTCACAATCAGGTTCTTAATACTATCTTTCATAACAACATCAACGTTGATAATTTGCTCTCAAAGTATCTTTAGATAATTTATATCAATTTCATAAAGAACATCCTTATCTTTACAAATTCATCTTTCATAGTTCATAAACTTCATCATATGATTATAGTCTAAAAATCATGGATATTCATGTGAATTCTAAAACGAATATAATTAGTTCAATTCATGCATAAAAATATAAGAAAAAAAATTATTGAATCATAATTGGAAAGAACCCATGAAGGTTGAATAAAACCCTAACTTTGAATTGAGAATCTAATCTTGTAAAATTGGAGATTTTAGGAACCTATGGAGGAAAAGACTCCATAGGTGAATACCAACATACCTTAGAGTTCAAAGTCCAATTGTTTTGGTGAATTTGAGTCCTTGGTACTTGAAACCCTAGTTTGTTCTTCCTTGAATTTGAGAGAATTTGAAGGGGATGAACTTGGATGGAATTTACGGATTTAGGGGAATGATTTAGAATGGGTAGTTTTACGGTTAAAAATACTTATATAGGACTTAGAATTAGGACCAAAATGACCTAGTTTAGGAATCAATCGCTTTGGAAAAAGACCCAAAAGTCCCTTAAAAAAAGTTGTCGGACCCTTCTACAGTTTAGACCTACGGACTGTACTGGTCAAGCATAGAAAAGTTCATAAACTTTAAAATTGGACCATCTTTTGACGGACGTGTCAACGGCTCATAGGTCTACCTTATAGACACCAATCATAGTCTAAACGTGACCCTCAAAATTTCACTAAATCTAGGACTTACCTACGAGACCAATCTACGATTCATACAGGTTTACGGGTCGTCCTGGTCAATTTTCGAATGAGGTATTGAAACTTGATTTTTTTCCAAAACTCTACCCTGGGCATACGGTTCCCTTTCTACGGCCAGTAGGACTCGTAAAATCAATCTCAGACATATTTTTTGCACTATTCTTTTTCCTTTCAACTTTCCAACTTCTGAGGTGTTACAGGCGATGAACATGCCAATATAGAAACTTCCATATTTGCTTGAACTCCTACTTTATAACGACCCGTTAGGTCGTTTTGAGCATTAGAGCTATTTTGATTCTTTCCATAAATTTTGAGATTGATATTTTGAACAATTCGGTAACTATGATTAGTTAGTTAACGAATATTTATTAAATAATTAATTTTATTGATTGTTAATAGGTCAAGTCTATAATTTATTTAATAATCTTTACAACGTGTCCCATATGATTAAATTAAGTTGGTGGAATTTGCGATTTTTAATACCTAATTATTTTTAGAAAGGAATGAATAAGGGATCAGAAACTTACAGGCAAAGACATGGGAGTTGACTCGATCAAATTTCAAGTATGAGTTGATTCAAATTTTCAAGATAGGTTTATGCATTCATTCCTAAGTCGTGAAAGATAAAAAAAAATATTATACTAATTGAAGTTATTATGGAACTGGAAGTTAGCAGTAATTGGATGTGTTGTAGCGATTTTCTTTTTTTTCTCGCTGTTTTGGAGGGAGGAAAACTGTGACATTCTTGGTTAGCTAATGATTTCCATTAAGTTAAGGCAATGATGGGTTGGTGATAACTTAGAGGAAATTATTTTCATTGAATTGACTTAAAATTTGTTCACGGCCGCCACTGGTTACGAAACCAGTGGCTTCAATCTCAATATTTCTTTTTTATTTACCATTGTATAAATTTAGTTTTTGATATATTGAGATAGGTAATTAAATATTAGATATATTATATTATATGAATAGCATTAGAGTTATGTTATTTGAAGGAACTAAGACTTAACCCTAGGCTTGGGTTTTAGGAAATTGATTATATATTTGGGGGGTTGTGGGTTTAGGATAGGCATATAGTAATATGGGTGTCTAAAAACTTGATTTCTTACAAATATTAAATATTTGATAGATTGGGAACATCCTAAAGCTTTACGAAACGGAAAAACAAAATCTTGATAAACTGTGACTTGTGTTCAATATTCAAGGTATGTTAAGACTTTCAGATTTCGTTGAAGGACATTTTTTTAATTAAAGATTAAAAATGGAATAGACAATGGATAAGGATAGAAGATGGGGAGCTCGTACCAATGGTGTGACGGGCATTGATACGAGTACCAGTGTTATGAAAAGAAAGTTTGTTACTATAGAATGACGGATTGTAATCCGAGAATGTCAAATCATATGGACATTAGCTGATGTATTATTGACTTGATTTCTTTTGTGTTATAGTTTTTTCTTTTTTTTTAACCCGTATATTTATTATAGTTGTGGTAATTACATGTCATATCGATGTTCATTTATTGAAGTGCATCATCATCTCATGTTATTGTTATCATATCGTACACATGCATTGACATAAGATTTAGTATAAGTTGGACACATGGAGATCGTTCATGTTGGGATTGTTTGATCTTATGATTATAAGTTGAGTACGTAGATATCGTTCGTGCTGGGGATTATATGATTTTATGATAGTGCATTGAGATCATCCGCACAGCCACGTGGAGATCGTATGTGTCGGTCTATGGACCTTGTGAGTCCCCCATGGTTCATGAACTCTCAATGTATTTCCGAGAAGTATCATGTATATAAAATTGAAAGAGTACTAGGAATCCGAGGCATATGATCATTTCATAATGTCACATTGCATTGCATCTCATTACATCCTTCATTCTTGTTGAATATGTGATTTATTGTTGGTTGGACATTATATGATATTTGATTACCCTATTTGATGAAACTTGATTGATAAGTATAATGTAGTCTTGTACAAGTAAAATAATGATTTTTTTATACTCTTGTCACTACTTTTTCATTGCCGATCTATGAGATATACTGGGTACACGTGGTTTCGTAGTAATACTACACTTATTGCACCTTTTTGTGGTGCAGATCCAATTCCAGATATGAGCGTAGTTGTGGAGCTTATGAGTCCAAGCTTGCATTATCTTGGAGTTGTGGTGAGCTCTTTGGCGGTTCTGCAGCTCACTCCTCCCTCTATCTTATTATTTATTTTGTTGTTTTTGTATTCAGACAGAATTTTTTTACGTTTAGGCTTTTCATATAGTTTCATACTTGCATTGTATTTTAGAATCTCTTGTACTTATGACACCAATTTTGGAGCGGTATTTTAGTTTTCCGCATTTCATACTTATGAAAGACTTAGTCCTTGAGGGTATTCCACTTGTTTTTTATCTTTCACCTTAATTATTTAGTTAAATCTATAAAACCAGTGGGTTGGCTTACCTATCTGCTGGGAACATAGGTGCCATTACAACATGTGAATTTTGGGTCGTGACATACTTTCTGCCTCTCTCTCATGCTATACATTTTTTTTTTTTATATAAATCTCAAGTTTATAGCATTTCACTTTTGGGTATAATTTTGTAATCCTCCTCTATGGCGCAGTTTGTCTATCGCATTTTAATATTGTATTTCTGATTTCAGGTGAATTTTTTTCTTTATTCGATTGTTTTTGCACCTATTTATTATTAATGAAAATATGATGATGGGTAAAATGGATGCTTTTAAAATTGAAGAAAAGAAAGATAGCTAAACTTCTCTTTGGAAAGGGATGAAAGCAGCTTCCTTGAGTTTGAGTTTCATTATTGAAGATTATTGTGCAACTTCCTGAGCCTTTGGCTCTTTTGTTAACTGATTTTTCACATTCATGTCTGTATTAACTAATGTTTTCTTTTTCAATTTCATTGCAGCTAATGATATTGAGAAAAACTCAATGAGAAATGAAGAAAGTTTGTATCAACAAAATTCTCAACAGTCATTAATGCACTTATATTTTGGCAATTATTTTGATAACCTTTCAGCTTACTTGTGTTCTACATTGGAGTTGGCAAAACGTAGTAATCTTAATCATTTTAATCTAATACTAGTAAGCAACACACCATTTATTCTAATTATGACTATAATCTAAATCAAACAGTAAGGCTTTTGTCTATTTTGGAGTAGAGGAAGGCTCCTAAACAACTGCTTTGGTGTCATTTCTTGTAAGTTCCCATAGTTCTATACTTTTATATCTACTATGTCAAGCAATCTTCAAATGAAACTTGAAATATCATGCTTTTTCCTCATGAATATAACCACTCAACTATAATTTTATCATTTTATTTAGTATTTCACAATACATTATAAATGACATGCATGATACCTTCAAAAAGTAGTTGTTGACAATTTATAAAGAAAGCATAAAGAAGCACAGGAAATTCAGGTAACTATATAATAATGAGGTGCTCTTTAGAAATGACCAAATGTATTATTGGAACCATTTGACCCACTAAAATTTCTCCTGGGATATCTAGATGTCCAAGAGATATCATGTATTCTATCTCAAGAACTGAGATTAAAATATAATTAATTTTTAGAATCAATTAGAACAAAGATAGAAGATGACTAGAATTTATTATTCAAAAGAGATGTACTTTCTCTGTTTCTTCCATAAATTTATATAAAATTTTATTATGTAGTTAATAGTAGGGGGTTAGAAGGGAGAATTTTAGTAGTTAAACAAAATGCACTTTGTTATCAACACCAATTATATTAATTTTATGGGGCCATTGATTTTCACGGGTGACGTATGCATAGAATATCATTTCTCTCAATGAATCTCCCACGAAGAGTTGAGCACTGTAGGTACAATCCGTAGCCCTCTCAAGTCAAGTAGAAAGGCTTGGTACTCTGTGAGATTATTGGAGCAAGGTTCCGACAAAATGAAGGAGTGTTGCTGATTTGGAAAACAATGGTCTATAAACACTCCTTTATGTGAGCAGGTGTATCTATCTGTCATATTCCATTTCAAATCTCCTTTTCAATATATAATAACTATGCTATAAGTGAAAATATTGAGTTTATATGTTCATATTGAGAAAATAGGGTATGTTCCATTTAATAGGCCAATGTAACTTGGTGCATATCGCATAACATCATGTCCTCTTTTGTGCCTCTTTTAGATCACTTTATTCTTTCAACAAGCGCGTTCACAAATTATTATTTTACTGATGGATTTGTTAGCAGTCATGTAGCAAAAGTTAACTTACGAACACTGCAGTGATTAATTAATTGTACCAAAAGTAATATGCGATGTACTTTTCAAGCACGGACAATATGGATACACTCAAAAAATTATACTATTTGTAGTCTTGTATGGTTCTCTTGGATGTCCCATGTGTCTTTATTAAGATCTGATTCATTCGCATACACCGTTGGTTTCAGTCTGTCAATCACTCTCTTTCGCTTTCTGTTTCAGAAGCTAAGGTACTTTTTGTTTGTTGATTTCTCTTATTTCTTTGTTTTGTTAAGTTACTTTTGCGGCTCTTACTTTGGGGTTAGAATTTTAGATTTCTTTTTGCAAAGTTTGATTAAAAAAAACAAAAGATGTGTTGCTAATCGGAAAGAGGAAGCAGATGGTGTCAAATTCTACAGGAAAAAAAAAAAAAATAGAATGGCTTACATGCCTAGGTTGGTTCACCTCACCTACCTCAACTTATTTTAATTTTTGCCTCTGCTTAGTGTGTATATGCATGTTCTTATGAATTTTCTTTTATGGATTTTTGTATATATATTTCGTCATGCAACATGAGTGACACATTACATAATAGTAAAAATGATATTCTTTTGCCATGTATATTGAAGGTAGTGAGATTCAAATGAGAGACCTTGGCATACATCATTTGCTAAAGCCGAGATACATATTTAGCTTCAACTTGATATAGTAATTTGCTTCATAAGATTATGTAAAATTAAGAGTTCATATCTTCTTTATTGTATTTTTTTATGATACGCTATGTCTGGAGGTATTATCATAATCTATATTCATTTAATTGAATTGACTGATAGTTAGAACTAGCTAAATTTGTTTCTTTTATTACTTCGTTTTGTTGTTGTCCGACATGAATTGGGATGCTTTGCTTAGTTGAATTTTGTTGGTCCTCCGCTTAGGTTCATCCTTTTATTTGACGTGTAACATATGAAATATAGGGAGCTTCTTTCTTGGTTATGGGAACTTAATGCTTATGTATATAGCTCTTTTATACCTTCGGTAGTTTCTGGCCTGATGTTGTGCATACACGTCCTTCTTTAAATATTTGGTTTCAACTATTATTATGATTCTCCCATAATATAGATAGTGAACGATGAAAAATATTTTTTACACTTTTATATACAAGTTAATCAATTACCTATCATCATTCTACATAAGTTATAACAAATCTTTTTCTTTTCAGCTACTGCAACTTCCTTACGACAATGGACTTGGAGTACATGGACTTGTTCATTTTTTTTTTTTTGAACAACTCATTTTGGATGTGTTTGTGCAAATGTTGAATAGTTATTTTACGAAATTTCTTCAAAAATAGTCCCAACTCTCTTACCTGAGTTTAAGACCCAAGGACTAGATGAGCCATCTTTTTGGCATTGATAGTGTTATTTTTGTTTTAGCTAATGCAAAAATGTCTATATTACTCATGAAGGCATTCTCTTGATTATACTCAAATCACCTGCACAACATACTTTTGTATCAATATAGCCAACGACGTTTATAGTTGTGTATCTTCAAGAATTTACAACTTCAAAAATATAAAATGTTGGGCTCGTTCTCAGCACGGATCATTCCCTTCTAGTGTGTGTGTATATATATATATTAAATTTGTTTATGTGTATATTTTTGTAACTTATGTTGCTCTTAGTACAATTTTGTAGTGTTGTGTTCGTCGTACCCTTCTTCGTATATATATAAGGGTAATATTATATATTAACTCCTTTTGGATTCTTCTTGAGTTTACTCCTATATATTTTGGCAACGTTAATTAGTGAAAAAATTTGTCCGACACTCTTATGTTAATGTTTCGTGGAGAGCATTATAACAAATGTAACGTCTTAGTGATGCAGACACTTTAGCTCCATATAGTTATTAAATATAAGATTTTGTTGATTATTTTCTAGTCATGTTAGCTCCAATTGTTATATTCATAACTAGGTAAATTATCCGCGCTTCGCGCGGTGGTGAACTACGTCAATAATCTACGTCTGAACATTTGATAATATAAATGTTTTCGAGTAGGTACAACCCTACAATAAATTGTCAAGAATATTTTATTCAAAAATAAAATGAAATATTTTTTTAATCTTAATACCAAAAAGATTTGATTCTAAGTGTTTATGAATTTTATTATTAATTCTTCATTTTAATTTAATGAGAAAAGTATATTTAGCCTAAAAATCTCTCTCTCTCTCTCTCTTTATATATATATATATATATATATATATAGCTGGATAATAAAAGTGCACCACAAGATAATAAAAGTGTGATGTGGCGCCTCTCTTTGATCAGAATTGTCATTTATCTTTTTTATCAATTTTTTGAAAATTTTAATCTCTAAAATATGCTAAAAGAAGGGAAAAAAAATATAATTAAAATAACTTATTTATCTATCCTCATCATTACTACTACAATTTATTACTTTTCATCTCTCATATATAATTTATTCTTTTCCTTAAATTCTCTCAACTTACCTTTTAGGTCTATAGTTTTCTAAAAAAAAAAAAAACTTTTCTACTACCCTACACGTTTTTTTTTCCAATATTTTACTATCTCAATTAATCTCATTTAATTTGTTGTCATAAATTTTTTTTGAAAATTTAAAATATATTTTTAATTATTTATTATTTTCCTTAAATTCTCTCATTTTACCTTTTATGTCTATAATTTTTTTTTAAAAAAAAAAATACACTCTTCTACTACCCTACACGTTTTTTTAATTATTTTTTTTTATCTCAATTAATCTCATTTATTGTTGTCATAAAAATTTTCCAAAAAATATCCTTTTTAAAAATTTCATCAAATACTATTAATTGATCTTTCCTAAAACCCTTCCTCTTCCTTCTCTCATATTTCTTTCATTCATAAAAAATTAAAAGAAATAAAGTTAGTGATGTCAGAATGAGACGATTGAAAAGAAAAAAGTATTTACAAAACATTGATAATACATATATAACTTTATTATGGAAAACATAATGGTTGTTTTTCTATTTATACATATAAAAATTGAACAATGAATGAAAACACTTATTATTATTTTTAAAATGATAGAGTGTAATTTTATTTTTTATGCAATTAATTTAAGAAACATATAAGAGAAATTGTTTTTTGATAAAAACATATAAATATCTATGTCGGACTAAGGAATGATCTAACAATTATAAGGAAAAAAGGCAAAATCAAATTCTGTAAAAAGATTGTAATTCTTATATAGTAATAATAATTAATTTTTAGAAATAAAAAATAAAATAAATGAAAAAGTACAAAAAGGGAAAATAAGTAATTTAAGGAAATAATATAAACAACATTAATAATGATATTAAGGGAAGGAAGTAAAAGAAATCAATAGCATTGATGGTGATAAGAATTAAATATGGTCATCTTTCATATTTTATAGGATTTTAAGCTTTTTAAAATTAGAAAAAACGCTAAAAAATAAAATAAAATTCGAGGCACAATTTTTTAGAGAACAGTAATATCAATTTTGAGCAATTATTTTAATAAAAATGTTAGAAAGAATATTTAAAAATTAATAAAATTGAATAAATATGAGATTTTTGTTTATAAAACATATAATTATCAATGTTGGACTAAGAAATAATCTAAAATTTATAAGAAAAATGTCAAAATCAAATTCCGTAAAAAAAACACAGCAATTCTTAAGTAGTTATAATAGTTAGATTCTAGGAATAAACAAATATAATTTCAGGCATTAGAAATTAACAAATATACATAAAAACGTTAATATAAAATAAATAAGATAAAAAACTTTAATTAAAGACACAAAAAAATAAAACAAAATAAAAGAAGAAAAAATTAGTAGACTAAAGAAGAAGAAATAATGTAGTTAGTAAATTTTAAGTAAAGCTAAATAACAAAAAATAAAATAAAGTTTAATTAAAGATACATAAAAAGAAATTATGACATAATAAAATAAGAAAGGAAGTTAGTAGAATACCTATTCTCCTCCTAAATTTAATACTAATTTCCTAAATAGATGGACTATTTCTCTAAATAAATCTTCTTACCCTTGAAATACTAATCACTCTTCTTATAAATTTCTCAATCAATATGAATTTTTTTTTCTCTCAATATAGAAGGAATCAACATTCTTTCAAAAAGACTTCTACTTTGAAGAGAATTTTTTGTTACATAATCTTTCTCTTTTCACCAATATCTTTAGAAGGCTCGTGAGATACCCTTTTTTTTCTTGAAAAAATCACAAGGTCTAGAATTTCGCTGGATATCTCAATGATTAAATTTGATATCCGTATATTCATCATCATCAATATCTTTAGAAGTTTTATCATCACCAATATCTCTACATGAGATACTCTCTCTTCCCCTTTTCTTTAAAAAATCACAAGGCGTAAAAATTCACTGGACATCTCATTATCAAAATTTGATACCCATATCATCATCATCATTAGAAGGTGAAGAGAGAAAGTGAAGGATTCCACTATTGTTGATTACAACACTCTTTTTTTTTCATAGGCTAAATAGTTATAAATAGTTATGAAAAATGAAAAGATTTCATCTTCCATTTACTTAAATGTGTAGTATGATGGAAGTTTTAAAGGAGCATGATGTAATGCATTAAAATATTTTTCAGATTTTTTTCAAAATTACAAATAAAAAATATAAAACAAAAATAAAATGTCAAAAAAATGAGATAAAAGATAAATAGAAATGCTGGCCATAAAGAGGTGCCACATCAGATTTTCTATATCCAGCTTTATATATATATATATATATATAGATTTACAAAATAAAAGTTAGAACTCATAAACTCTCTTAATTGCAACGGTTGATGAGCAGTCAGTTGTATACTATTAGAAATGGGTTTACACCCTTTGATTCCATTGATCTGATTTTTCCATTTTCCACCAACATTAAGGGTGTGTTTGGTAGGAAAGAAAATGTTTTCTATGAAAAATATTTTCTTAAAAAATGTTTTTCTGGAAAACAAGTAGACTTTGGACTTATTTTCTCCTGTTTGGCTGATGAGTAGAAAATATTTTTCGAAAAAGGATTTTTATGTTTGATTTATGAATGAAAAATATTTTTGAGAAAATATCTTTTATTTTTACTAGAGAGTAGAAACTAATTTTTGAATTAAAACCGAAAATATTTTTTAAAATAAACTTAATTTTTTTGGGGAGGGTGGGGCGGGGCGGGGGGGGGGGGTAGTCAGATGGGGTAAAAAAAATAAAAAATTGAATTGATTTTTTTTTTTAAAAACAAACTTAAATTTTTTTTGGAGGAGGTGGGGGCTGATTGGGAGGGGGGGGGGGGGGGCGGATTGGGGAGGTGGGGGCGTCGCAGGTAGGGGTGGAGTGAGGTGAAAAATAATAATTTGAAATTGAAAATATATATTTTTTTAAAATAATAATAATTAAAGATTTTATATGTTAAAAAAATGGAAAATAATTTTTTATTATTGGGTCCATATTTCGCAAAAACCAAAGTAAAATCGAGATTGACATAACATAATCACCCCAAAATACTTCATAATAATTAAAGATTTTATATGTTAAAAATAATCAATCTCCAAACTCTGAGAAACAAAAAAGGCTAATGGAAAAATATAGTGGTTTAACATTCCAACTCCATAACTCTTAGAAGATATAAAAAAAAAAAAAAAAAAAAAAAAAAAAAAAACTTGGATAATACTTGCATTCTCATAATCTCATCCCACTTACAATGCCTCCACTTTGAAATGCAAAGTTGATATGTGCAAGCCAATTTCTTTGAGTTCATAATTCAACCAATCTTTTTGAATAGATATAGTTTTTTCAAAACATGTTAATTGAAGTTTTTCGATGTATCTAATTAATTTTATATAGGCATATATTAGGAAGACAAAAGAGTGTCGTAAAATTAGACATAAAACAATATTTGAGATTTATTGTCACAATTCATATAATTAATAGAAATTTCAATGATGATATTGAGGAAATGTGAGAAGTTGGAAAGATCATATATAGATAGATATTAAGATTTCTCTGAAGAAGTAATTATTAGAAAGGAAAAAAATTACTAATTAACTTTAAAAAAAAGCCCAACAAATACTCAAGATAAAGAATTGATTAGAAAAAAAAAAATGGAGAGATAAATAGTGTGACTTTTGTTTTCAAGTTCAATAGAACATTATTTATTATAATTCATTTATTTATGTTGGCAATTCAAAAGTTACTCAGATTTTAGAAGTTATAAGACACTTTATATGCATATTTAACAGAGTTATGGAAAAGACTCTCCATTATGAGTATTTATTAAATATTTTTAGAAAATTTATACCTTTTTTTTTTTTATTATTATTATATGATTAACATTTGACTAGACCTAACACCTTCCCACTTGAAGTATTGAGAATAATATGACATGATTACTATTTAATGTTTAATAGTTATTAATTAGATGTTATATAAAAAAAATTATTTAGTGTAGGGGTAAAATGGTAATTCAACTTTACATTTTGAAGCTTTTCACTTAAAATAATACTAGTCTCTAAGAACGTTCGTTACACATTAATGCCTTATCGTTATTATAACACTTCTATATTATTATAACACTTTTATCTCGTCATGTGCAAATTTTCAATGCAATGATTTTTTCTCCTAAAAATAACCAGTTGATGGGAGTTATTATTAATTACATCAAAAGAAAAACGTAAAATGTAGTATAGAGGAAGAAGATTTGGAATAGGGGAATTATAAACATCTTGGTCAATAAAGTAGTATTGGTTTAATGAATGGCTTATTAAAACAAGAGAAAAAGAAAATAAAAGTACAAGTCTTATATAAATTGTTACATACCTGAATTTTGTTCTATTTAGTGGTGAGGGTTAAGCATACTCTTGACGTTATATCACCTATGATAGCATATTTGAGGTGACTTTTGATTTTTTTTCAACTTTTGGCTTAATACCTTCCCACTTTTAGTATTTAGCAGCGTTTTAAAAGGCGAGGGCGTGATGCTAGACGTTTAGGGTAGTACGGGCTGAGACCTAAGTCTGGAGACACAGAGCGTAAGTCTTATGGATCTACGGGCGCAATCTCATTTATATTCAATTTTATAATTTTATAATTAAGAAAATAAGCGAAAAGTAAAACTTTTAATTATCTTACAAATAAATTTTAATAACTTATAATACATTAAAAAAATATTATGCTTTTTATTTGAGAAAGATATTAATAATCAATAATGAAGAAAAAAAGTATTGCAACACTATTTGAAAAATATGATTACACCAATAATAAAAAAATGATTTCAAGCAAAAAACAAAAGATTCGAAAAATAATATAAAAAAACGCCCAGGGTGTATGTTTTTATGCCCAAAGCTTACGTTTTTATGCTTGGAGCTTACGCCCCATATTCTAGGACTTACGCTCTATGGATCTACGTCTTTAATTTTCACCCTGAAGAGTTTTTCGTACGCCCCGCCCCAAAACTCGCCCGAGACTCACCCCAAAAAATATTTTTGAAAATACTGATATTTAGTATAATATGAATTCAATACATGAAACTAAATTATATATATCTAAAAGAAAAAAGAGCAAGAAACTTGAAAATGACTGTTGCTTTAGTAGCTTTGTGTTAAAATTCAACATGAGGATTAACGTGACATTCCATAAGCTCGATCTACAACCAAGTGAAAGAAATTATCCTCAACAGGAAAGACTCAAAACTTTGTTCATATATTTTAGAGGTAAATGTCAAAAACATACCTAAACTATCACCGTTTTTTGAGTTTCATACCTAAACTATTGAGAGTGTGAATTTCATACCTAAACTATCACTTATTAGTTTGAGAAACATATTTCTCTCTTTTATACCACTCTTATCATGTTGTGTATAATACACTCTCTCCTTTATTTAAAAAAAATTGCCACATCATACTCCACATGGATAAAACATTCTACCTTGACAAAAATTAAATAAATTATTAATATTAGTTAAAATTAAATATTAAAAAATTATTATCCAAAAAAGATATTAAATTATTACTATCCCAAAAAATATAATTTAAATTATTTTTCTTACCCCACTCCACCACCTTTTTCCCGTACTCCCGACAATGTTGGTTCGTTTGTACTTGTTTTTTTAATAAAATTATTTTATTTAAATTATTTTTAAAAATAAAATTATTTTATAAAATATTTTAAACAAATTCATACTTCACCTTGTCCCCCCACCCCCCACCCCCCAAAAAATTGATATTATTTTATTTTTAAAAAATAAAAATTCTAACCCATCCTATTTAACCCTCCATTCCTAATCTTTTTTTTTTTTTTATTATTTTTTATTTTTTTTTAATTTTTACATTTTTCTTATTTTGTGTTAGATATGTACAAATATATGAGAAAAAATTTGGAAGCGGAAGGTTAGGTGGAGTGGGCTAAACCAAAAAAAAAAACAAAAGGGGGGGGCATGGGGGGAGGGGGGACGGTTAGAGGGAGTGATGGAGTGGGGTAAGAAAAATATTTTACATTTTATTTTATTAAAAAATAATTAATATTAATAGTTTATTATTTAATTTTTGTCAAAGTGAAATATTTTATCCATGTGGAATGTCATGTGTCAAGGTTTTTTCAAACAAAAGAGACAGTGCATTACACACACCACTAAGGTGTGTTTCTCAAACTAATAAGTGATAGTTTAGGTCTGAAACTCACACTTTCAATAGTTTAGGTATGAAACTCAGAAAAGAGGGATAGTTTAGGTGTGTTTTTGACATTTATCTCTATATTTTACATATAGACCTGAAATTAGGAAGTAAAAGAAATGAAGAGTTTTTGGTAAGAACTCATATTGGCAACCACCTTATTTAAGAGAAAAATTACATATATAATATACAAAATAATGTCAAGATAGCATACCTTTCTTAGAATGTTCAGAAATATAAGAATTCAAGATAGCATACCTTGCTAGCAAAGTATATAGGAACTGCATAGTCCTTTCTTGAGGAATTTTCTCTCCAAAGGTTGAGTTAAATACTTGTCTTTTCATAACTCGGCTTATTCGATTAGTCAAAATTTATCAAGAGAAATCTCTTTCTTCATTTTATCTTCAACTCTAGCCACTCAAGTTTCATTTCAGTTAAATTTTACTTCTTAATATTCAAGTAATATTTACATTACTGATGGATCAGTTGCAGACTTTTGGGCTTCTTGAATAAATTAATTGTGGATATGAAATATGTTTACAATATTAGTAAATATTGAAGGAATAATTTATGTTTAATGATTAAATAACAATATTTGTAAAATTTGAATTGGTTACTTAATGATTAATGTTTCAAGGACACTTCATCCAATTCTAAGTGTCAACGATCGCTAGTTAGTATAAAATCCAACTAAATGAGTTGGGGTCAAATCCCACAGAGAGCGTTACGTGTTTGAGAATCAATTGGGAAGTATGAATATGATCAAATCAGTCATAGAAATAAAATTTATTGAATAAAAACATCATTCAAATCAGGGGTTGACACTACTGTGAAATGGGGGTTTTGGTTTTGATTATCAACTATAAATAGTGGAAATCAATACAAAGTAACAATAATGAGACGAGTTCTTGGGATGTGATTTGATTATAGGTTAATATAGACAATTGGGTAATTGCAACTAATAGAAAATAGCTAAATATTAGTGAGTAAGCTAGACTATAGAGGAGGTAAACTTTCTCTCGAACAATTTACCCCGAATCAAGTTGATTTCTCTCGAACATCAACAAGCAAGCAAAATAAGAACAACCCACACCTTAGTCCATTCACTCACTCGTGCTGAATGTGTGGAATTGGATTTAGGATTTACTCTCTTGAGTTGAACCCATGTCAACCCAATACCCACTGACCATCAATCAATAAGCTTTGTTTTAAAACCTCTCTCTCTCTCTTGCAAGCGAAAAATACAAGGGTAGAACTGCATTTGCAGCTACAATTCTTAAATTAAACCACAATTACTGATTGAACTCACTTCTAAACGGCATTTAAACTAACAAGTGGCAATATCCATAAACTAAATCAGTCAATAATCACATAATGGATAAAAATTGTTACCAAATTGAGTTCCCATCAACTGGGTAAGATTGATTTTGTTTTTACAATGTTCCAAATCGAAGAATATCAAAGACCCACTTCCAATTTCTCAAAAGTGAAAAACTTCAATTCTCCAAAGCTTGGGAAAAACTAGAGAAAACGTGTCTCAATCCTCAGAATAATAATATGAATTCAGATACTATTCAATTGATACTAAACTAAATGTTCAAAAATGTATTTATAGTCGTCAAAATTATGCTGTGAAGAGCCACTCAGTGCAGTACGTCGGGCTCGCTGATCCACTCGGTGAGCCGCCCTTTGTTCATTTCCATCGCCATTTTTGCCTTGGCCTTCAACACCCTCAAGGTCTGTAACTTTGAGCGATTCAACACTGCATCGCAGAACCATTCGGCGATCCACCGACTGCTCCTTTCTCTCGCCAACTTGGTTCTTTCCTTCAGGGCTTGGCATACAGGAACTTTAGGCGGTCAAATAGCCATTAGGCGACTTGCCAAGTGGACTTGGCGATCACCAGACTTGCATTTATTCATTCTTTCCACTTGCTTTGTTCCTTTTTTGCAAATTAGTGTCCTTGCTTTGTTCCTCAATCCATATACCTGGAAATCAAGAGTTTTACATCAGTTATTGGCACAAAATAAGCATTTGAGGACACTAAATCTATATAAAAATAGCCCTAAATGAGTCCAAATCTTGAACTCATCAACATCCCCAAGTCAAACTTTTGCTTGTCCTCAAGTAAAACTCAAGTTCAACAGTTTAAAAGGGATGTCTCAAACAGTGCTACAAAAGATTCAATCAGGAATGCACACTACAAGACTCAACTTACTCATGCAAGGATCAATTGTGCACTCCAAGATTCAAGTTATGACTCACCATCATCAAAGATTCTCAAATTCACAATACTTGCTTCAAATGCAAGTTCAAGCTCAGCAAAGGTACTCAAATGCCCTCACACAAGAATGATTCCATATTCACACTCAATTGTTCAACAAATTATAATTCCAGAATCATATATAATTCTCACGCTCACAAAGATGAACACATGCATGACTTCACCTATAGGTTTGCCCTTATTTTCCAATCAATATTCAATCCAGCTCACTCAATATCAAAAAGGTCTTTTCAAGGCTTGTAATGGGGCTGAGTGTAAATGTATGGTCATTTAGGCTTAGTGGCTGCTATCCTCATGAAATGTGGTATGAACATCACTTTCTTTCTTTTTCTTCAACATTTTTACCCATGCTCAAAATTTACCCCATTATTCATTTTCCATGGAATACCGAACACCCCATTTCTTTTGCAACTTTCACAACTTTATTTCTCAACTTATTTGTTTTTTTTTCTTTTTCATTCCTCTTTTCTTTTTTTCTTCCTTTTTTTGTATGGAGGGGTTCCATCTTTCTCAAACCATGGATCAAGAGGGATTTCTTCACACTTCTTGATTTACCTTCTCTTTTCACCACACCCCTAACTTAGGCTTTTGACCTAAGTTGGCTATTCAAACAAACCACACTTCATGAGGATTATAGGTGAACGGATGAATAGGGGTTACAATTGCATCAAGTTTCTTCCAAGAAAAGGATAAGACTCAAAAAGGGTTTCAAGTAAAGTTCACACACTCACAAGGTTGGCCACAAAAGAGGTATATTGTCAAATTGGTCCACTCTTCAAAATTGTTGCCTAAGATCATTTCAAGAGTTTGCATCACTTAGTCAACCGGACGAATGGAACAAATTCTAGGTGTCATCACACAAGGTTCACGGTAAGCTCATCACACAAGACATTGGTATCAATATCAAACAAGAGTCCACACTTTCGCTAGTGTGCAATGTTCATCACAAGAGACTCCATTCGATAACCGACTAGTCACAACGAGATGCAAAAAGTTCACGTATTGTCTATGCAACTTCATTTGGCCTCATCGTAGCTACACATTCATTTTTGTTCGATTAAGAGCACTATTAAATTCATCGGTATTGATCATTACCGACACTCAAATTTGCACAAGAACAGCCACAATCAAACACAACAAGAGCTGGCAACATTTTTCCGAAGGGTCAAAAACCATTTGTATTAAAAACAAGGAGCTATAAGCTCAAACATCCACAACAAAATATCAAAACACAAAAACCCAATATATACAAAAACAATAATCACAAGAGGTATGTATGGAAATACCTCACCCCACCACAAATAAAAAGCAATTTGTTCTCAAATGCAACAAAATGATAAAAAGTCAATAAAAATGACAGAGAGGGAGGTAAGGAAAGGTCCTGTCTACACAGTTGCTCCATCTGTCGGGGCATCAGTGCCCGATGTCACATCAGTACTGCTAGCTCCACTAGGGTTAGCCATGGGTGTGTCTGCCAATGAGATCTGTACAGCTGAATCCACCATAGCCTCCTCTTCTGTTGTAAGGCCTTAATAAGCAGTCTCCTCATCGACTTCAAGCTGCTCCTCGTCAATCTCAACCTTGAACTCTGCAACATCCATCTCCTCAACTTGAATATCATCTCTAGTGGTAGCCGGAGGCACATCCATATGTTGGGGATCTCCACAGTGCCAAAATGATAGACATATCTGTGGACTTCAACTGGTCCACATCCTTCCTCAACTCAGCAATGACGACCTTTACGGTCGTCACATCATCAGTCGCTCATTGGCCTCGCTCACACACCGCTATCCGCACCACAATGGCATCAATAGTCATAATTAGGGGTGTCACAGCATCAACAAGGTCTCTTTTGATCATGCCGGGGATGGTGGCCTCAAGCTTGGAGGTGTGCCTATCAGCAGAATGGGCTAGCTGCCCCATTCGTAGTAATGCAACTTGGGTGAGTGGAGGTTAGAAAGTAGCAGTAGCAGAGGCACCAGACCTAGGAAGAAAGGGAGCTGTAGAGGAACTAGGCGTCATAGAAGGGGTAGTGCTAGACATACCTGAAGGCCCAGGGGCCGTAGTAGGCAAATGTGCCTCTGCATGTAATGCATCAGTATCCACAACCGGGGATGTATCCACTGGGGCTGCCTTCTTCTTCTCGGTCTCATCCTTCAAGTACTCCACCTCAATCCTCCGAATGTCGGTACATGAGGTGGGAGTCACTTCCACATCCTTCTTCTCATCTCGAGGCACCTGAGCTCGTCTGCACAACTCGATGATCAACACCGGAAAAGGAAGAGAGGTTAGTTGTTGCTTCACCCTCATGGTCATTTCCTGTGTAATGATCATGCCCAAATTTATGCACTTCCATGCAATGATCGATCCAAGACAGGCTGCCTTTGTGTGACGGAGGATGGACTTGTTCTGTGATGGCATAATGGTGTTACTGATGAAGCCAAAACAGTACCTCGCTGCCACGTTGAGGTCTTTCTTCTCAATTTGCATTCCAGCTTCGATCCACCTAGGGGTACCATCAGATAAGAGAGGAGCTAACTAGTTTTTCATAGTCTCCAAGGACTTAGTCTTGACCATGTACTGGTAGTTGTCTGCAATGTTGCCGGTGCATTCCAATACATCATTTATATCATCGCTGTCACACTTTACCTTGTTCCCCCTGACAACTACATAGTCCATTGGCTTGAAGGTTGCAACCTTTCTCTTTCCCTGTGGCACCAGGGCCCCATATGCAGTGTAAAACTCCCGGAACCCAACTAGGAACCTCGGGGTTTAGTGAAAATCTTGAACTTGCAGGCCTTTATGGTACGCCATGTCTTTGGGTATCGGTCTATTACTCCATCCATCAACAACCGCTTCTCCTCAATAATGGTCCTCAGCCCCTTAGTCTTCAGTCTTTTCATAGACCGGGGATGAGCACCTTGTGCAGGTGGTGTAGGGACTACAACCTGGTATGGGGCAAGAGGAGGAGTAGCAACTTGAGAAACCCAGATCCTAGATGGATCATTCAACCTCTTGGAACGTAGCTCAGCTCATTAGGCTGATAATAACTCATCCTCTTCAGGCCTAAAAGTTGTAGCCTGAGGGTTTTGGTGCTCACCTTGACTCTCAGAGGTGGTGAGGTGAGTGGCATATATTCCCTCACTATCGGAGGTGGGCTTCGGTGATGCAGGTGCTGGTGCCTTGCCTTTCCCCTTTCCTTTCCCACATGTGGTAGAAGTTTGGCTGCCTTTGCCCGGGATGCAGCCTCATCCTCATTGATAATAATCTCCTTTTCCCTCGTGCAAAAGGGCGACATGTCTCGACCTGCTACTTTCGGTCTAGCCATATTTGCAACACAAATTGAAAACTGTTAGAAACAGTTCAAGAAAAATAACAGAAATTATATTGTAGACAGATTCACCGAACTGATCAGTGAATCGCCAAAT
Organism: Solanum pinnatisectum; assembly: GCA_035578085.1. Taxonomy (NCBI): domain Eukaryota; kingdom Viridiplantae; phylum Streptophyta; class Magnoliopsida; order Solanales; family Solanaceae; genus Solanum; species Solanum pinnatisectum. Next base: position 1,589,081 of record JAWPEI010000015.1, read on the forward strand.
CACTTTGGCGATCTAGATCAGGCTCGCCAAAAGGATTGACTTCAAAATTTTCTAAAAAATGGAATGTCGGAGATGGGAGGGACCTTTTGGCAAATCACTGATAGCATTCTGCGAGCGCAGACTAGCTCGCCGAAAGTTATAGTGTATTTTAGGGATTAGGGGCACAGAGAGGGCGATCGAAGAAGACACTCGACGAGTCGCCGAGTGCACACGGCGAACTCAAGCTTCTTGCCGAATATTACAAAACCAAGAGCATTCAAACCCAAGAAATTAAAGGCAATCTAGGGGGGTTCGATGAACCGCCAGTGGTTCGGGGAGCTTGACCCAGATCGCCAAACTACCCAACCTGCCATCTTTCTACCCCGACTTCCAAAATCAACCTCATAGCCCCCGAAAACAAAATCAAAGCATACACATACTCAATTAGACTCAGACCCATAAGATCTATGCCACCGGGGTACTCAGATTTCCCCCGATTTGGCCAAAATTGGTCATTTGATGACTGAAGCCCTTAAGAATGACGGAAAATGCTCCATTAGCTAAAAAAGTACATTATTTAGCATAATTTGGGTTACTCAGACTTCACCCGACTAGACCCATTCAACAATTAAGCACAACCCAACAATTTATGATCAATTTTAAGGCACGAAACTTGGGAAATTAACAATTAGGCATTTTAGGCATGATAATCAAAATTAAAACAGGCAGACAAGCACACAAATATGGATTCAGAGAGGCCCAACACACATCATTAAGAACAATATGATTACAAATGAGTTTAACCACTAATTACGAGTTTTGGGGTTCGAAAAACCAATCTTTAATGCCGAATATATGATTTGAAAAGCTAGGCGGCAAAGATTTCCAACTCCAAATACAGGATCAACGACCAAAAAGCAAGAAATATAGATTGCGGGTGTGATTATAGGAAGTTAAAAAGTGAGGGAATGTGAAAGAGTTTGAAATTTAAACCGTTGGCCTTTTAAAAACCATTAAGTTCTCACCCTTTCGGCGATATTAATTTTCGTTGCCGAACCACTCGATGACACGCCGAGTGGTCACTTACCTTGCCGTGTTTTACAGGACCTCCAGTTAATGTGGGGGTTCAAACGATGGACTAAGTCGGGATCACCGACTAGTCCATAGACCCGCCGAGGTTTACAGACTCCATTTTCTGATTTCTTGAGTCCAACGGCAGTCCAAGTCGGGCTCGCCAACCTCTTTAGCGAGTCGGTGACTGGGCATTTTGCTCGCCAACTTGCACTTTTCAAACACATTCCACTTTTTCACCTGCACAATCAAAGCGCGTTATTACAAAAACAAAAAAGAAAGCAATAAAACTTGGGTTGCCTCCTAAGAAGCGCCTTAGTTAACATCGTGGCACTACACAAGTCCCTACTCAAACTTCATTCTTGGGGTTTTCCATAGTGGCACTAGGCAGCCCCCCCTTTTTGTCTTGGGTAGAGACGAGCCAACACATGACCTATTTGGGTCTCCAGTAGCTGAATAGATATGAAATGAGAAGCAGTCATCTGATTCAACATTGAAACATTCTCTTTTATCTCTTTCAACACTCTGTCATATTCTTTGACTTTGTGGAGAATGAGTGAAAGTATCTCTTCTACTTGTCCACCCTCATAGTCCTTGAACTTTTTACGCTCATGAGGGGGAATATACCATCCTTCTTTTTGTATGGTAATTCCAATTCCATAATCTTTTTGGCCAAGAGATCCAGCTAAGTCAATAGTGTGGCCAAAGCCTGGTCCTTCATTGTCTCCTTGTGGATCTTGGTCAATTGATCAAGGAGTTGGACTGCTATTACATAGGGATGTCATGTTAAACCACCCAGAGAAAGTTTGTCAGCCACTCCTCTATTCTCAGGACCAAGACCTTTATAGAAACATTCCAGTAGCATCTTATCTCGGATTCCATAAGTTGGGCATTGCAACAATATTGTCTTAAATCTTAACCACAACTCATGGATTGACTTACCCTCTAATTGCCTGAAATTTAGGATGTTATCCCTAAGAATCATCAATCTTAAATGGGGGGTGATCCACTGGGTCACTGTTGCTACAAGATATGCTTATTTCTTCTGTTCAACAAGCAACACGAAAATCAAAACTAAAAGTAAGTAGATTCGACTATGACTAAAAAGAACAAAATTCAACTTCACCAAAAGAGTCTCAATCAACACCACTCCCCGACAGCGGCGCCATTTTGATTAACATTTAAAGGATACTTCATCCAATTCTAAGGGTCAACAATTGCTAGTTAGTATAAAACACAACTAAATGAGTTGGGGTCGAATCCCACAGGGAGCGATACGTGTTTAAGAATCAATTGAGAAGTATGAAATGATCAAATCGGTTATAGGAATAAAATTTATCGAATAATCAAATCAGGCGTTGATATGAATATCAAATGGGGTTTTTTTATTTTGATTATCAACTACAAATAGTGGAAATCAATACAAAGTAACAATAATGAGACGAGTTCTTGAGATGTGATTCGATTATAGGCTAATATAGACAAATGGGTAATTGCAACTATTAGAAAATAGCTATATATTAGTGATCAAGCTAGACTATAGAGGTGGTAAACTTTCTCTCGAACAATTTACCCCTAATCAAGTCGATTTCTCTCGAACATCAATAAGCAACCAAAATAAGAACAACCCACACCTTAGTCCATTCACTCTCTCGAGCTGAATGTGTGGAATTGGGTTTAGGATTCACTCTCTCGAGCAGAACCCATGTCAACCCAATACCCACTGACCATCAATCAATAAGCTTAGTTTTAAAATCTCTCTCTTGAGCAAGCCAAAACACAAGGGTAGAACTGCATTTGCAACTACAATTCTTAAATTAAACCACAATTACTGATTGAACTCACTTCTAAACAACATTTAAACTAACAATTAGCAATACCCATAAACCAAATCAACCCATAATCACACCCCAAGAATTGGGGTTTTACCTAGACATTATAAAAAGATAAAAATCGTTACCAAATTGAGTTTCCATCAACTGGGTAAGATTGATTTCGTCTTTAGAATTTTTCAAATCGAAGAATATAAAAGACCCACTTCCAATTTCTCGAAAGTGAAAAACTTCAATTCTCCAAAGCTTGGGACAAACTAGAGAAAACCTGTCTCAATCCTCAGAATAATAATATGAATTCAGATACTATCCAATTGATACTAAACTAAATGTTCAAAAATGTATTTAGAGTCGCCAAAATTATGCTGTGAAGAGCCACTCGGTGTAGTACATCGAGCTCGCCGATCCACTCGATGAGCTACCCTTTGTTCATTTCCATCGCCATTTTTGCCTTGGCATTCAGCACCCTCAAGGTCTGTAACTTTGAGCAATTCAACACTGCATCGCAGAACCACTCGGCGATCCAACGACTGCTCCTTTCTCTCGCCAACTTGGTTCTTTCCTTCAGGGCTTGGCACACTAGAACTTTAGGTGGTCAAATAGCTATTCGGCGACTCGCCAAGTGGCTTGGCGATCACCAGGCTTGCATTTCTTCATTCTTTTCACTCGCTTTGTTCCTTTTTTGCAAATTAGTGTCATTGCTTTGTTCCTCAATCCATACACCTGTAAATCAAAGGTTTTACATCAGTTATTGGCATAAAATAAGCATTTGAGGATACTAAATGTATATAAAAATAGCCGTAAATGAGTCCAAATCTCGGACTCATCACTTAAGAGCATAGTAATGGTAGAAATTTGAGAAGACTCAAAACCATTTTCATGATAAATACTTACTATTTATTTTAAATTATAAATTGTTTTACATTATTGTACAGTTTTTAAGAGAATAGTTTAGGTATTTAATGATAAATTGTGGTTCATTATTTGATGGACAAATTTGTCTTTCAACTTTTAACTTTGAGGTTTTCACTTATAATAATATATGATATGATATGATTTGATAATATGTGTGATATGTGATATATGAACCTTATTCTCTTTAGACAATATGTTTGCCTGATTACAATTTTATTCTTGTTTAACATAAGTTATTAAGGTTATCGAGCGAAAATTTGAAATTCATGTTTTTTTAATAATAATGATATATTTATATATATATATATATATATATATATATATATATATATATTTGTATGTGTGTGTGTGTGTTTTGATAATGACATCATAACAACAGATAGCAGCACTCATCCATATCCATTAAATATGATCAACCCAAAATGACTAATATATTTATGTGCATAGATAAATAAAAACCTTTCATTTTGTATTGAAATGAAATGACTCACACCTATTTAAATATTGCAATCTTCAATATTAGATCGATTTTTCATACTATGATCATATAGGAAGGATTATTAGAGGAATGAAGTACAGAATGAAAAACTGAAAATATAGCTAGGAGCAAAAGGAATGATATATAAATGAGATCTAATCACTGTCGCTTCCACTGCTGCTACTGCTGCTACCATCGTCATGCTTCTTATCCTTCTTCTTCTTCTTCTTTTTCTTCTCCTCTCCATCCTTGTGATCTTCCCCATGAAACTTGTCTTTGATCTTCTCCCTATGCCCCTCACCTTTCTCCTTCGTCTTATCCTTGTGTCCCTCACCCTTTTCCTTCCTCTTATCTTCATTCTCCTTGTGTTCTCCCATGTGGAGTTTCTCCTCTATCTTGTGCATTATTCCTGACATTTTTCCTAATTGGAGTGATTTGAGTGATTTGTTTAATGCAAACTCATGTAGCTATTTATAGAAAAATTAAGCGGATGAAAACCTTGATATTTACGTGTACATCCTTCGAACACTAATATATACTTAATTCCATAAGCAAGAAAAAAACCACTGGTAATTTAGGAAATAATTAAATAAAAAATCTCCTAACTGAAGCCATAGAATAAACGTTTGTTACATCTCCATTTCCACCGGTTGTGTTGAGGGCAATAATTCAACCAAGTTTGTTCCCAACCCCTCCTTTTTTCCTCTTGGTACTCCATTATTTAAGGAAGGATTCCATCTCAAAACAAAGTGAATAATGTTTTTGTAGGACTACCTAACATTATTAATTTAAATCTAATTAAATATCATACATAATTTAAAAAAAGAACTTACTTGTTCTTCTCATAGTGAAAGTAGAAGAGTAGGATGAATTGCATTTAAATTTGACTGGTTGATGGTGGTTGTAGAGCAACGCCTATCCCAGAACCAGAACTTAATTGATTAAGGAGAGAATAGAGCAAAAAATTACATTGATTTCTGTATATGTTGTTTTTAAAATTATTATTATTATTATTTATAATTACACACCATATTTGTGTATATATAAAATTTATTAGGGCTAACTAATTATCCTAATGGACCTTAAGGTACCCCTTATGGGTGGACCCAAATTTTCCACATTTCCCACACACATAATGAAAGTGTTTTTCTAAATTGAGAAACAAATTATCTCCTCATCTCCTCAATCATTCATAGAGGGAAATAGACCATGAGAACAACATACTACAAGAGTTAAGTGCTATACATTAGGAGTATATAACCTTTCTCCGAGAGTAAACTTGCAAATGGATTATAAAATGTGCAGTACCCCAGATAATATGAATCACATTTTATATAATCTCATATGTCATCATTTCGTGTATTCATAATTATAAATCATAAGTTATAACTGGTGCACCAGTGAGCATAAATCAATGAGATTCCATTAATTATCTTCCTCTTCTCATGATTCTCTTAATATCAGTTTCACTGCATACTTTTCTAGCTACGCTCTTCCAAATTGAATTCGTATTCATTGTCTTTTCGAACAAACAAAGAGAGTTATATCAAAATTATTAGAGACAATAAGGACACAAATCTTGATATATGTTCTGGTTTTCACACAAAATAGGTTGAGATTGAATTTATGCTTAACCTAATTGGTCAACATTTGCACATATGATATGAAACACGTGTTACAATTTTTTCTCCTTTCCCACGAAACATATGTCTTTGTTTCATTTGGATGTTGTACAGATGAAATCCAGACATCACAAGTGTCTAAGTTTAGTTCTTTAAAATAGAATAACTCACAACTGGTTCACCAAGTAGACAATACAAATATTTTTCACCTTAATGGTCCTATGTAATTATTTATGTGACCTTAATTTTAAGATTATAGATCTCAAATTATTCATTTGATAGTTTTTCTTAAAATTCAGTCTCATTTCCACTCATCAAAAAGATGAGTCAATTAGTTGTGGAGAAGATTAACCTTTTGTTTACTCGACACACTTATCATAAACACAAACAAATGAAGAAGGCACAAAACATTCAACAATTAGAATATTTTACCCTTTTATATAAGCCAACAAAGGCAGGACTATCACAACATTAAATAATTGTGCATAATGTTATTGAAATTGTACTATAAAATTGGATAAATACAGTCTTGCCCCTCTCCTACAAACACACGTCTGCCCTATTGTTGAACATGTATATTTTTCTCATAAAACACGTGTACTGTATTTTACCATCCGAGGCAAAGCCCTCTCTTCAGTGGCAATTTTAAGAGGATTAATTCAAAAATTCTCTTCACCTTCTTGGGGTTTCTCTCGGCTGCAACAACGATGTCTCTTCTTGGTTTTCACAGGTTTGAATTTTCTTCATCTTTATTTTCTTCTTTTGGTGTTGAAATTTTGTCCCAATAGATATGTGCTAACTTAAAAGAAAGTGATGAATTTCAAATTTCAAATTTCAAATTTGTTGATTATAAATAAAGAGGTACCATTTCAACAATTACTACATTCAAATTAATGGTTGCTCAATGTGCACAATCTTTAGCCAATTGGAGATGGCTAATTTCTTAGAGATTCATATAGTTTTTGGCATAAAATCTTGCAAATTCTAAGACTCTCTTTTGAGTTTTCCATAGAAAAACAGCTCAACCCTATCTCATTTGGTGTTTTCAAGATGTAATTCCAAAATCACATTATCTATTTTCTTTTGATATTTACTACCGGTAAATTACCACTACATAAAACATGCAAAAATCAGAAAGGGAACACGATTTTTATGTTTCTTATACTCGCCTGCTATCCGCCTTTTTATGTTTAGAATTTACATTCTTAACTACTTTAGTTTGAAGCTTCCTGGGCATATTTTATTGATGACTCAAATAGTTTGGCTCCTAAATTGATCTGCATCTTGCTCTACTCTTTGACAAACTACTTGATTACTTTTAATCTTTAGATGTGCTAGAGGAGTGAGTCCGTACATTTTCATGAGACTTATCTTTTCATTCTTTTCATTCACTTTTCACCTGTGTTGTTCGAACTCTTCAAAAATGTCAATGGGTGCATGTCAAATTCTCTAAAAGTAGTGTATATTTGAAGAATTCGACACGGGTGCGGCATTGAAAGTGAAGTGTCTGTGCAACTTAGATTTCTGCAGAGGTGCTGTTAGCACTCCTTATAGGAAACGCTCCTTTGAGTGGAGTATCAAGTTTTGTAGGATTCTAATTCATAATTTTTCAGGAATATGTAATTCTCAATGGATTATCTGCTTATGTCTTTGAATCTTTTCTTCTTTCTAATTTTCTTTTGTTCTGTAAATAGGTGCAATTTGAACCGACTTTTCTCATCTCTGGGAGTAGATAAATTGGAATACTACATGGTCTCCGATTCGTAGCTTCACATTCACTCATCAAATTTATGGAATTGTTAAAGAGAAAGTTACGTGTGAATGGGTGTAAAATTAGCTGATAAGGCTATAACAGGGAATGTTGAGATGGTTCAGAAAGCATTTCAAGTAAGTTTTTCTTAATATGAAGTCACTAAAAACTGCCTGTAAACCCCTCTTACTTTCGAGTCCCTCCATGTTTCACTTCGCCTGAGATTCTTTTTTCGTAGTAGTAACAACTCTTTAGATCTACCAAAAAATGGCGGATAGAGAGACGTTTGCTTTCCAGGCTGAGGTTAATCAGCTTCTCAGTGTTATTATCAACACTTTCTACAGCTACAAGGAGGTCTTCTCGGTGAACTCATAAGAAATTCTTCCGATGTAAGTCTCAAGAGAGTTTGTTTTCCTGTATTCTCTTTGTGTGTTTTTTAATGTCATCATCTAAGATACTGTAGTTTAACACTTTTTGTGATTTTGAAATTTGATTATTTTAGAGAAATCTTAGTTTTTTTTTATTGTCTTCGTAGATATCTTTTTGTGATCTTCTAGAGTACTATGGTGTCATCGATCTATGCGATTTTGAAATTTGATTATTTAGAGCAATCTGAGGATTTTTATTGTATTTGTGGATAGCTTAACTTGATCGTCTAGGATATTGTATAGCCATCACTCTTCGTGGTTTTGTAATTTAATTATTATAGAGCAGCTTGAGTTTTTTTTAGGTTGTTTATATGTGTTGTCTTCATAGATAGCTTAACGTGGTCTTTTAGGATACTGTAGTGTCGTCGCTCTCTATAATTTTGGTATTTGATTATTTTATAGCGCAAAGGAGTTCCTATTTGAAGGTTTTTTTTATCTTTGTTGTCATCGTGGATGGCTGAAACTGATCTTCTAGGATACTGTACGTGGTGTTATGGCTCTCTGTGATTTTTGAAATGTGATTATTTTAGAGCAATATGAGTTTTTTTTCAGGTTTTTTATCTATATATTATATTCGTGGACAACTTGATGTCATCGTCTGGTGATTTCATTGGCCCTTGTAGTTTTGAAATTTGATTATTTTAGAGCAACTATGTGACAATTCATATATTAGCCAGATATCATCTTCAAATTTAGCTGATAGAAGTGAGCTTGGTTTGTGGTTTATGTCTTCTTGGTCTCAACTCTGAACATAGATATTATCTATAGCTTCAATAGACTAATTAGAAGTTAGTGGCTTGAGAAGTAAATCCTCCTTGAAGGACCGACTATCTTTCCCATTCTTACTAGAGCCAAGATCAGCTTAGCTTGAAAATAGCTATAAGTCACAGACTGTCGGAAAAATCCACTAGGAATATATTCAGTATCCATAAGATGACATGAGGGTGTCAATCAACAAAGAGGAGCAGAATAATCAATAAACCAAGATTTCTGTTCAATTCAGAGAAATTTTGTTTCAATCAGGAAACACTCTTAAGTACCTTCTTTTATTTTTTCATAATGGGTGTCCACCCTAGCTTGCACTCTAATAAGTACCTAATCTCAAAGCAAGTAAGAATACCAAATAGCCATTTCTATATAAAATCCATGATACCAATCAAAAGTTCTCTTTTCATAGGCTTTTTGCTTTCTATAAATGTAGTTGACATATACTTGAATATAATACGACATTTTAGTGCTACCTTAATGAGATGCCGAAAGAAATGGAAACAAGTTAGATGAATGCTATACCAGAATTTTGTGAAGGAACAACCACAAGAAGTGTAATGTAATCTCCAGGTTTAACAACATGAGTCAGAGCCCACACAACAACATTCTTAGGTACCTCTTTTGATGCCTTAACAACCACCATAACTTTCTCAGCAACATCACAAATACTTTTACCCTCCTACTCCCCTTTCTTGACCTCCTTACTAATTACACCAGAATAGTTTTTATACATTTCGTTAAACTTTCAAGAAAATCAATCCCACAGAACACTCATGTTTGCTTAACACAACAAGAAGATTTTCAAGAACAAAACTTTATATGCATTATTGTGCTGTCTGACCCACCATATACAACTGAAATTGGCACTATTCTATAACAGTATATGCTGGTAAAGAAAAGACAACTGATGAGACCCTTTTTAACAACTAATAAGCCTATGTTAATTTCTCAATAAACTAAAGGTACAAAATAAAAAGGAATAATCTTTGTCCTATATAAAAAAAGTACTATGTGATTATATGACATAAGAGGAGAAATCTATGCAAAAAGATTCCAAATTCAGCTGCAAAAGACTTCTTTTTTTGGAGACTCTATGACTTTGAAATATGAGTAATTTAGAGCAGTTATATCATATCACACAGTTCATATATCAAGCAACATTTGCATGTTTTGATGTCCATTTGAAAGCACCTGATTCGATGTTCTTAATTCAAAAAATTGGATCATTCAATGTTCTACTTTGTTGTCATAATATTTAGCTGATAAGAGTGAGTTCTATATAGTTTTATATTTGACCTATTTTTGCTTAGATTAGGTAGTGCAGAAACTTGCTCGGTTTGTGTCTTTTAAAGCTCTAGAGTGGACAACAGTTCACTCTTTGCAATATATGTAGTAGTTGTTTCGTTTAGTGCATTAACACTGAGAGAAACTCAGTTAATGATTACTTCGCAGAAAACGAATTAAAGATGACAAGCTTAATTGCAAAGTATTAGAAGATATGAGCTTTCCTCAGGTAGAGTAGATAAACAATTTCTATTTTAAAATGCATTCTGCTTCAGCACTCCTGCCAATCTATAACATGATTATCATTTTTTTTGCTTTCAGGCACTATGGAGATAGGCAACACTTCTTTGCTGAAGAATATGTAATTCTCAATGGGTTATCTGCTTATGTCCTTGAAATCTTTTCTTCTTTCTAATTCTTTTTCGTACTAAAAACAAGTGCAACTTGAACCAATTTACTTTCTCTCCGTGAGTAGAAAAATGGGGGTATTTACATAGTGTCCACCTTGTGACATTACAATACTCATCAAATTTTACTTTTCAAAATTGGTAAAGAGAGAGATACATGTTAATGGGTGTGAAATTAGCTGGCGAGGCTAATTAAGAAATGTTGGAATGGTTCTTGAAAGCATTTCAAGTAAGTTGCTCTCAATGTGAGTTTCTTTTGCGCTGCTTTGAATAGATATTGAATGAATGTTATTATAGCATGCATTTGGTATTAATAATTTATAGCACATTTGCTTTTAATAGATTTTTCACGTCTTTCATAGATCCTTACATAGTTGTGTGCGTGCAAAATCAACTTGATCACAAATAATAGTTCTTTGACCATGATGGTTAGTAATACAATGATTTACACATTACAAGACTATTGTGCTTGCATAAAAAAAAAGTTGGAAGGAGCTATAATTTAAGTGCAACATAACAAATTGAAATATAAAAAATCACTGACCTTGATCAAATGTTGTTGATAAATATAAAAAATCACTGACCCAATGAAAGGAACAATGGGGAAAAGTTTACAGAGTCGACAAAGCAATTGTAGATAAATTAAAAACTCGGTGGAAGGCATATATTTATTTCTGCTTCATGTATGAACATCTTGTGTTGTCATACGTGGAATATTGAACCGGAAGTGTTGGAGATTTTCTATCTCAAGATATATGAAGTACTACCATGTTGCTATAAATCTGCTAAAACAATTTTCAATTTTTTCGACCAAATCTGAAATCAATGATTGTTAGGTAATGTTACTTATTGTTTCTTTATTTTGTGGATCAACAACTTCAATCTTATTACATTGTAATAACTTAACTAGAATTTTTTCTTTTAAAAGACATACATGTGACGGTGCGAGCTTATATTTGGTAATTCACTGGGTTTTTCGTTTGTGCATTTTTCTGACATTCGTAATTGACTTGATCTTCTCTTTTTGCAGATTTTACTTGAATCATTCTTGTCATAAGAATGAGTTGGATTGTGCTCATGACATATAATCATATGAAGAGCTAGGGTGACTTATGGATGGTATAAATATTGCAAACTTGAACTTTCCGAACTATGGATAAGATAGGCTATAATAGGCAACTCAATTGAATATCTCTTAGACTTCTTTCTACATAAAGAAATTCTCTGTTTCATTCAATTAGAATGGCCACTACAAGAATGATTGATGTAAACAAGCATCAGAATTGTTTTGCTAATGTTACTTTAACCAAGGTAGGCATCATGCTTAGTTTGTTTGTATTGTTGTATTGTTACAGTGAAAAAAAATCAAAACCATGCATGTTGGGCCCGTGCTGAGCACTATGCCCTTCTAGTATATGTATGTATGTAGATCAACTTTATTGATAATTAAAGAACGATTGTTTTGTGAACATGAAACCTAAAGACTCCCATTTCTTTCTTTCTTGGTCAACAACCAAGCACATTTCCAACAAGTCTCTCTTCTTTTTTGTTTTGGGGCAGACAAATAAAATGTAATCTTACATTCCTTACTCAAATAGGAAGGTGGCAGTCTCAATCTAGCAGCGTGGTCCAGAACAAGTCTTTCTTTTGCGTATTCATTGGGTTTTTTTTTTGTTACAAGAAGTGCTTCTTTGCTAATATAATTGACGAAATGAAGTAATTTAGAATTTGCACAACCTTTGTGTCATGACCCAAAAATCGGAGTCATGATACGTCATGAACCAAGGTACACCCTCGACGTGACATGGTGAATAAGACCCAGAGGATCCTAAATAAGCCAATTGATATAACCATGATTTAATAACAATACTATTCAAGAGATATAACAATTACAAGTCTCAAATCATAAGATGTGATAAAAGGATACCAACATAGTACATATGATATGTGCGAAATACTACTAAGTTTGACACAAGCTTTTCTAACATCATAAAAGTGGTTGGACGTAACACATATACTACGTATAATATGAAACAAAGTGACCATAAAAACAATAAAAGTATCTATGGATTTTCCCTCGAATCATGATGTCACTACTTGACTTCCTATGTCATGATGACACCTACTATAACCCACCAATAGGTAAGTCCACCTGTACCCAAAACTATAATAGTGAGTATAACGGTAGAACTAAAAAGAAATAGCACTAGAAATAAAAATAAGACAAAATAGAAGCAAACAAAAATCTATGTACAATAGAAGCCCTCCCAAAACCTAGAAGTCAGGTACAAAGCTGTTTAATATGAAAATACATGTCCCAAAAAAGGACCACAACAAGTCGTCTCAAAGAAAAAATGAGCAAAACATCTATACACAAGGAGTCAAGTTGATCTAGGATGCCAAACGCTCACCCTCGTATCTTATCCCCACAAACAATAAAAAGATGGCACAAACGATCACCACTTGTAACTGGCACTAGGACCTGCATCACGAAAATGACGCAGAGTGTCGCATGAATACTAAAATGAAGGTACTTAATAGGCATCATAGGTCAACTAAGCAATAAAGGTAGTATAAATAAGAAACGATAGAATCTAAACACAAACAGAGGTTAAAGCGAAAATGAAAGTAAGCACACAAGCATATAGAAAGTAAATCTAAGTACAAATAAACTAAATGGACCTCATAAGCTCAGAAGGTACACTCGTTTGCAAGTTTAAATAAAACCCGTACGGACCCCATAAGCCTGACATATACATAAAATATCTAAAACTATATGAGTGAAGGGCCTCAATCCAGATCCAATAGGTGTACACCGAGCCTGAAACCCAGTGATGGCATCTAGCTAGAGGTAACGGTCCTGAAATGTAAAGCATTGGTCTTAGACTGGAAATAATGGCCTCGAATTGTAAACATCAACCTAAATAATGGCCTCAAAACCATAAATATTAGCCTATCGAAAATAACCATAAAATCTAGTCAACTCCCAACCCTAATAGTAAGAGTAACAAGGGTGTGTCGACTCCGAAGAGGATCTCAATATTAAAACTCGATCACTGTGGAACGACGTCCACCCACTAGCATCAACATGAGGGTCCAAGCCTAAAACAACCCAAATTCAAAGTCGTTGGGAAAGCGCAAAACCTCTTGTAACACATCAGAGCCGCAGCCATAGGGAAAAGACAAAAAGTCTATAAAAATGTGAATCTCCTAGACTAAGGCTCATACTATGAGACTCCATTTTTCTATTCAAGTCTACAAGGATCTAGTTTGCCGAAATGACGTCGGAGATGAAAACAAGGCCCGTGAGTCTACGACAACAATAGTATATCCTAGACTAAGGCCGAACATGCTCGAAATAACAAATACCACAAGTTATTCACAATTGTATGCATCAACACATATAAAGCCCAACTAGCATGGTACTACACTCGAACCCATGGCGATCAACCCTAGGTACCCTTTTCCAGTGCACTCTAATCAATATGAATTTACACAATCCAGATTAGTCTATAAGGAAAGGAAGTTATGGCCTACATGTAGAACGACTGTGCGTTCCAAATCACAGGAATAAAGATTTACTTTTTGAATGGCTTCTAAGTGTTGTCACGCTATCAAGAATAGGATCACAACGTTAGTATAGTTGTTTCGGCACCAAGAACACTTAAAATGAAATAGGGGCATTTTCAGAGTCTTATAGGAATTGTGGGACCCGCACCAAAATTTCTGAAATTGACTCCTTCAAGAGGTCCTAATCAATGCCCCCAACTTCTGTTCCAAAAAGAAACACAATTCGGGGCTTGGGATAGATGAATCAATCAATCAAGGAATTAAAAAAACATTGAAGCTAAGGCAACCTACAAATTTGTAAATTCACCTCAAATGGAAGTTATCCAATATTTCTCAATCACCCCATGACGAGCCCACGATTTGGACTCATTTAGGGCGTTATTCGAATAGATTTAGTGTCCTCAAATGCTTATTTTGTGCCAATAACTGATGTAAAATCCTTTTTTTTTCAGGTATTTGTATTTAGGAACAAAGCATGGACACTAATGTGCAAAAAGAAACAAAGCGAGCTAAGGAAATGAAGAAATGAAGGCCTGGTGATCTGCTCAAGAGAGAGGTTTTAAAACAAAGATTACTGATTTGATGGTCTGTGGATATTGGGTTGTCATGGGTTCAGCTCAAGAGAGTGAATTCGAAACCTTTTTCCACACATTCAGCTCGAGAGAGTTAATGGACTAAAGCATTGGTTGTTCTTAATTTATGCTTATTGATGTTGATTTAGCTGTTGGGTATTGTTAATTGATAGTCTAAATGTTGTTTACAAGTGATTTCATTCAGTAATTGTGGCTTAATCTAAAGGGTTGTAGTTCCAAAATGCAACTCTACCTTCATGTTTTTGACAAGCTTGAGAGAGGTTTTAAAACCAATATTACTAATTTGATGGTATTTGGGTATTGGGTTGTCATGGGTTCAGCTCGAGAGAGTGAATCCTAATTTTCCATGAGTGAATGGACTAAAGCATAGGTTGTTGTTAATTGATGCTTATTGGTGTTTGAGAGAAACTAATTTGATTCTGGATAAATTGTTCGAGAGAAATTTTATCCCCACTAAAGTCTTGCTTATTCATTGATTTACAACTATTTACTATCAGTTGCAATTACGCATTTGTCTAACTTGGCCTATAATCTAATCACATCCCAAGAACCCATCTCTTTACTTGTCTATTCGTGTTATTTGCTGCTGTTGTAGTTGATAATTACAATCAAAACCCCCCCTATTATTTGACACTTGTGTCACCTCAAACTTGAACCATGCTTTTATTCGTAAATATTTTTACCTATGATTGACTTGAACATATTTATACTTTGGCTCTTGAATCTAAGAACGTACCACTCCCTGTGGGATTCGACCCCAACTCACTTAGTTGGGTTATATTATTGACTAATGAACGTTGTCACTTAGTATTGGATGAAGTGTCCTGATACGTGAAATCAAAATGGTGCCACTACCGGGGAGTGGTGTTGTTTAAGATTCTTTAGTTAAGTTGGATTTTGTTCTTGTTAGTTATAGCTTAACTTACTTAATTTTAGTTTTGTTTTGCTTGTTTGTGTTTTGAAACAGGAAGTATGAGTGTTAACGGCAGCAATGGCAGCCAAGTAAGCCATCAAGATGACATCGGAAACCTCAACGATTTCAACGAGCCTAATGCTAATGACCCCTATCTTATGGGTGGTATTAGTTCCATTCACTTGCCTCTGGCCGAAGGGAGTGCGGTGTTCCACATCACAGGTACTATATTGCAGCTCTTGCAATTGAAGGTGTTATTCAGTGGCATGGCTCATGAGGATCCCCATGAGCTTATTATAAATTTCGTAGATGTATGTGGACCGTTTTCCTTCAAGAACATATCCCAATAGTCAGTCCAGTTGAGGTTGTTCCCGTTCTCTTTGATGGGAGAAGCATGTAAGTGGCTGACTGAATTTTCACATGAATCAATCACTTCATGGAGGAGTTGGTTATAGCATTTCAAGTGCAATTTTTCCCTCCTTCAAAGATGATGACTCTTCAGGATAACATTCAGAGCTTCAAGCATCTAGAAGGAGAGCCAATTCATGAAACTTGGCTGCGATTCAAGAAGTTGGTGCTTCAATGCCCAACTCATGGCTTGCTTGATAACGTGTTGCTACAGTATTTTTATCGGAGCTTTTACTTAGTAAACAAGGGTGTTGCTGACTAACTTTTTTTTGGGAGGTTTGATACAACAACCTTATGTGATAGCGGCTCAACTCTTTGATGTCATGACCATAATTAATCGGGAATGGTATACCCATGAAGACCATGTCTCCCCCCTCACTTTTAAATTGACCAAAGAGAAGATAGAGAAAGACCAAGAGAGGGACCAGAACATGGCCAAAATTATGACACAACTTGACATTTTGTCCAAAAATGTCATGGGAGCTGGTTCTCGAAGTGTTAATGTCATGGGTGTCGGGTGTGCTAATCCTGATGAGGTCAAGTTTGAGGCTTTATATAGTGAAGAGGTGAATTTCCTAGCCAACCAAGGTGGTGATTATTGTTCAAACTACCCGAGGTAGGGTGGTAACCAAGGTTGGAACAGGGATGAAGGTTGGAAGGATCATGATCGAGAATGGAGGGATCAAAATCCCAACTGCAAGGATGGGAGAAGGATAGGTATATACCTCCCCACGAGCACCAAAATCCAAAGGATTCGGAAGGTTGTCGGTCTGAGGATATGATTTCTCGTATCCTCAACAAAGTTGAGCGGTCTGACAAAATTTTGAAAGAAATGAAAGAAGATGTGTCGACCTTGAGCCAGACGGTTACCTCCCATTCAGTATCGATCAAGTAGTTGGAAACCCAAAGGGTCATATCTCATCTCATTTAAGCCCGAGACATCAAGGGGGTTTGCTTAGTGATACTATGGCTAACCCCAAGAATGAGGTTTGAGTGTGGACTTCCATCGTGACTGCGACCATTGAGGTTGAGTACACTTGTGAGGAGGATGACAGGAGGAGGGCAGCTCCGTGGATACATCCCCGGAGGTGGATATTGATTCAATAGCTGTAGAGGCATCTTTGCATACTCCGACCTCCGGACCTTCAGCTACATCTGCCCCTTCTTCTTCTTTACAGGCCCTAGGCTCGTCTCTACCCGCCAAGATTACTCATGCGATGATCTTGAAGATGGGACACTTGGCCCATTCAGCTGATGTGAGGGTGACCCGACTTGAGAGATCCATCCTATGGATGATTGAGAGTGTCATCATTGCTACATTGACCCCAATCCAGACTTCTATTGACACTCTCACCACAGGAGTTGAGGCTTGTGAGAGCAGGCAGAGGGAGATTTCTGAGGTTACGGCTTTGAAAGCTAAAGTGGTAGATTTGAGGAAGGATATAGACTATCTAAAGTCTATTGACTTCACTTCATTATTGGAGGCTGTTGATGATGTGGACACTTCTGAGACTTCAGAGATTCCTCCAGCTACCACCGAAGATGTACATAGAGATGATACGGCAGTTGATGAGTCAGAGGCAGAGATCGACGAGGAGCTGATAGAGATAAGAGAGGAGACCATATATGGAGATTTGCCAGATCTTGAGGAGACAATTGTGAAGTCGGTGATCCAGACATCGCTGACAGAGACATCCATGGGTGGGTCCAGTGGAGTTGGTCCTTCTGAGGTGACTATGGGTATTGAGGCCCGAGATCAAAGTGCTACACCGAGAACTGATGACTAGACAGACGAAGCGACTGAGTAGACAAGATCTCTTTTCACCTCTCTCTCTGTCTTACTTTATTTGACTTTTGGTTATTATTTTGCTGCATTTGAGGACAAATGGTGTTTATTTGTGGTGGGGTGAGGCCCACCTTTTGTGATGATTGTTCTGCGTATATATTTTGGTTTTTGAGCTACAAATTGTGTTAATACTATATTTTGTAGATGATTGAGCTTGTGGCTCCTTGTTTTTAATTGTAAATGATTTTTGGACCCTTGCAAATAATTTTGTGCCACCTCTTGTTTGTGTTTGAATGTGGTTGTTCTCTTGCAAATGTGAGTATCGATCTTGATCAATACCGATGACTTGAATAGTGCTCATAATAGAACAAAAATGAATGTGCAGCTACGATGAGGCCAAATGAAGTTGCATAGACAATATGTGAACTTTTTGAATCTCGTTGTAACGAGCCAATTATCGATCTGAGTCTCTTGTGATGAACATTGCACACTAGTGAAAGTGTGGAGTCTTATTTGACATTGGTGTCAATGCCTTATGTGATGAGCTTACCGTGAATCAAGTATGATGAAACCTAGAATTTGCCCCGTTGGTCTGGTTGACTAAGTGGTGCAATCTCTTGATATGATCTTAGGCAACTTTGAAGAGCGTGAAACAATTTGACATTATACCTCTTTTTGTGGTCTACCTTGTTAGTGTGTGAACTCCACTTGAACACCTTTTGAGCCTTAACCTTTTCTTGGAAGAAACTTGATGAAATTGTGACCTTTCTTGATCCATTACTCATAATTCTTAGGATTTGTGGTTTGTGTGAATAGTCAACTTGGGCCAAAAGCCTAAGTTGGGGGTGTGGTGAAAAGAGAAGGTAAATCAAGAAGTGCAAGAAAGTCCCCTTTGACCCATGATTTTGAGAAAAATGGAACCGCTCCATGTAAAAAAAAAAAAAGAAAAAAAAGAATGAATAATGGGGTGACTTGTGAGCATGAATGAATATGATGAAGAAAAGTAAAGAAAGTGTTGTTCACACCACATTACATGAGGATTACAACCATTAAGCCTAAATGACCATACCTTTGCACTCAGCCCCGTTACAAGCCTTGAAAAGACCTTTTTGATCTTGAGTGAGCTGAAACAATTGTTGGTTGGAAAATAAGGGCAAGCCTATGGGTGAAATCATGCATTGTGTTCATCCTTGTGAGTGTGAGTGTTGCATTTGATTCCGGAGCTTTAATTTGTTGAACCATTGTGTGTGAATATGGAATCATTCTTTGTGTGAGGGCATTTGAGTACCTTTGTTGATCTTGAACTTGCATTTGACGCAAGTATTGTGAACTTGAGAATCTTTGATAATGGTGAGTCACAACTTTATTTTTTGAGTGCACAATTGATCCTTGCATGAGTAAGTTGAATCCTCTTGTGTGCATTCATGATTGAATTTTGTGTAGCACTGTTTGAGACATCCTTTTTGAACTGCTGAACTGGAGTTTTACTTGAGGACAAGCAAAAGTTTAAGTTGGGGGTGTTGATGAGTCCACAATTTGGACTCATTTAGGGCTTTATTTTAATAGATTTAGTATCCTCAAATGCATATTTTGTGCCAATAACTGGTGTAAATCCTTAATTTTCAAGTATTTGGATTGAGGAACAAAGTATGGACACTAATAAGCAAAAAGGAACAAGGTAGCTGAAAGAACGAAGAAAAGAAGGCCTGATGATCGCCTAACCCATTGGGTGAGTCGCCGAATGGCCATGATCTTGCCTAAAGTTCCAGTGTACCAAGCCCTGAAGGAGAAAATCAAGTCGGCAATATAAAGGAGCAATCGGCGTGTCGCCGAACGGTTCCACGTTGCAGTGCTAAATTGCCCAAAGTTACAAAACTTAAAGATGTTGAAGGCCAAATCAAAAAGGAATTGGAATTAACCAAAGGGCGGATCGCCGAGTGGATCGGAGATCCCGACTTATTGCGTCGAGTGGTCCTTCGCAGCATAACTTTGGCGACTATAAATACATTTTGAAATTCTTAGTTTAGTATCAGTTTTTATTATCAATTATCAGTTATTAATTTTTAGAGTTTGAGAAGTGAGAGTTTTGAGACAATATTTTCCTTAGCTTTGAAGGTTTCCATTTTTGAGAAATTGGTAGTGGGTCATTGAAATTCTTCAACCTTGACCTTTGTAAAGACGAAATTAATCTTACCCAATTGATGGAAACACAACTTGGTAATGATTTCTATCTTTTTATGATGTCTAGCTAAAACCCCAATTCTTGGAGTGTGATTATGGGTTGATTTAGCTGTTGGATATTGTTAATTGATAGTCTAAATGTTGTTTACAAGTGATATCATTCAGTTATTGTGGCTTAATCTAAAGGTTGTAGTTGCAAATGCAACTCTACCTTCATGTTTTTGGCATGCTCGAGAGAGGTTTTAAAACCAATATTACTAATTTGATGGTATGTGGGTTTTCATGGGTTCAGCTCGAGAGAGTGAATCCTAAACCCTTTTCCACACATTTAGCTCGAGAGAGTAAATGGACTAAAGCATAGGTTGTTCTTAATTTCTGCTTATTGATGTTTGAGATAAACCAATTTGATTCGGGGTAAATTGTTCGAAAGAAAGTTTATCCCCACTAAAGTCTAGGTTATTCACTGATTTACAACTATTTTCTATCAGTTGCAATTACGCATTTGTCTACCTTGGCCTATAATCCAATCACATCCCAAGAACCTGTCTCTTTACTTGTTTATTCATGTTATTTGCTGCTGTTGTAGTTGATAATTACAATAAAACCCCCCCTATTATTTGACACTTGTGTCACCCCAAACTTGAACCATGCTTTTATTCATAAATGTTTTTACCTATGATTGACTTGGACATATTTATACTTGGCTCTTGAATCTTAAGCACGTACCACTCCTTGTGGGATTCAACCCTAACTCACTTAGTAGGGTTATATTACTGACTAACAATCGTTGGCACTTAGTATTGGATGAATTGTCCTGATACGTGAAGTCACCCCACAATGAAGCCACAACCTTCACGATCTCAGGATTTTGAATCACTAAAAATACAGCTCAGGAGAGGGATAAATTGCCTAAACAATAACAAAAAAAAAGCAAAAGTTCACAACCAAGTCTTTATTAAAAGACTGTCCGAACTTTGCTTAAGGGGCACCAATGTCTATTAAGCGACAGTTCGCGAATAGGCAGGCATCTCTTCTGCGATCTCTTGGCCACAAAGTGAGCCTCGTTTGAGCTAACCTTGGCTGCAAAAGCGAGGGTTGAAAAAGGGAGGGCAGGGTCACTTTAGCGAACACCACATGACTGGATAGCCACACTTAAATGGGTACCTTATTGCGAAAGCAACATTCCCTTAAGGAGAATCTTGGGGCACAAAGCGCTGCACCAAAACTCAGGCACAAGAAATTTTAGCAAAGTCCCTAGGCTCTGCCTGGGGGCTCAGGATTGGCTTAGAACCCCGTACACACAACTAAGATATGATAACCAATCAAATTTGATATTTTGGAATCAATGGAGTAGTTAGAACTTTTATATGAGCTCGTCTTGAAAGAATATGGGTCCCACACCTAATTCTATTTAAGTCAAAATTCACAAGGGGGCTCAAAATTAGCCCGAAAGTCTCAGGATCCAAAAGAAGGGTCTTTCTAGACAAAACTCAACATTTCAGAGCTAACCGCGCTAATGAAATTCTCTTCTGAGCTCGTTTACTCAGAATGTTGACAAAAGTCAAGCTTGGGTGTTAACTTAAAAGTTAAAAATACCTAATGGCACAGACACTCACCAAAAGCCTAGAGTTATGTATATATAGTTTGTGTACATAACTATAGATTTAGAGGTGCATCCATTGTTGTCATTAGTTATGTACATATAGTTTGTGTAATTCCAAACAAAATATGCACCCATATGACGGTAATGATTACCAATTATTGGGAAGGGATGTTATGTTATTAAAATAGACATGAAAGTAGCCTTCTGTAAGTATTTCATCAGTTGCATTTATTTTCATGTTTAAATATGGATTGTAGAAATTGGAAATTCAATTTGAGATCTTTCTTATAATTATCACGTTGTAATTCAAGTTTTGGCATATTGAGATATGTAATTAAATATAAAGGGTATTGTATTATATGATACCATTAGATTTATATGATATTTGGAGGAATTAAAACTTAACCATAGGCTTAAATTTGAAAAACATGAGAGTCGATATATTAATTGGTATAAAGATTAGGAGCTTGAATATAAATTTGAGTGAGTTATTGGGTCTAGGCTAGACATATAGTAATATGAGTGTTATTAGTTTTGAAATCTTATTGTGATTGTTTATTTGAATAGATTGCATTGGTTTTGAAGCCCACTGAAAGAGGGAGGCTCATGTCCTGAAATAATTGTTCGATTGTTTGAGGCAAGTGGATTTTTCAACCCTTGTTAAGTGTATAGAATCGTGTATTTCCTTGTGATACTTGGTGATGGATTGATTTGTCCATATTGAATAATTCTAATGATGAAATGGGATAATAAAAGGCAATGTGATTAATTATTAGTGTGTGATTTATTGAGAATAGTTTGAAAGACTTACTGATTCATTGTTGATGTTGTATCATGAGTGTGTTCATGTGAATTGTGCATTGTTATGAAAATGATTATCTCCTCATTATTTGTGTGAACATGTCATTTGCATTGGTTCTGAGACATGGTTGTGACAAGTCTTATGTGAATTGAGAAAGAATAAGAAATTAAATAGGATGTACCACTTCAAGAGACATGTTGCGCGTTGCAATGAATATTATGATTCGACGAATGTGTCGCACGCCGCAACAAATTTTATTATTGAGGGACATGTCATACGTCGTGACGGATTTTATTATCGAGGGTCGTGTCGCACGCTGCGGTGGATGCATGGACAAATATGTTCCCCATGGGTCTCGGACTGAGAGACAACGAGTGTGTATCGTTAGGTCAAACATGCATCACTATACTTGACATTGCATTGTATATCAATATCATTCGTGAACTTGTGAGTGCCTTTCTGTGGAACTTGTGAGTGGTGAACTTGATCCCGTGTGTTGCTGATTTATAATTGTTGGAGTGTTGTTATTGAACTATGTACTATATTATTTGTGAACTATTAGGTTAGGTTGATTTTTATGCAGGTTGTAGTTCTGGAGGTTCGGCTGGGGTGATAAGAGTACCCTTATTCTATTCCCTTTGCTTGTGTTTAGAAGTTTACTTGTTGAGTACCGTGTGGTTTGTTACTCATCACTTGTTTCTACATTTTTGTAGGTTACGAGCCCAGATCTTTGTGATACTTTCTATTCTCTTCTTTTCCGAGGCTTCCTATGGAGATTTATGAGGTCGTGTTTGTCATCTCAGTGGACCTTCTTACTCCTATATATGATCTTGTTCTATTTTAGAGATAACATCATTTGAGACTTATGTTTGTTTTTTTTTTCAATTCTAGTGTAATACATTAGAGGCTTTGTGCACGTGACAACCAGGTTTTAGGGGTATATTTAAGTTGATTCTAAATTTCCACATTATTTTATAGTATTAAACTTTTATTCTCGTTTTACTTATGCATTCACCGTATAAAATTGGGTTTTAGGCTGACTTGTCTTGGTGGGATAAGACGACTGTCATCGCGTCCATTTTTGGGTCATGACAAAACAATAGTAAAATTAAATAAATGATCTATATTTGTTATACATAAAAACTGTAAGTTGTAGTTTTAATATGTATGTAATTGTATAAATTATTCAAAATATAAATAATTAATATATATATATATGTATATATATCAACAAATAATACATTCAATTAAGATCACAAACGTCATGTGGTGATATATTTGCTTTTTAATTAGTAAATATTAAAAAACTCACATTTTGTTGTAAATATATTTATGTGGATGTCCATAACTTTAATGTGTAATTACACCATAATGTATAGCAACTCCCACACCTCCATAACATTCCCCCTTGATATTCCTCCATAACTTACATGGTTAATGTCTCCATAATTTACATGGTTAATGTCTTCATAACTTTCATAGTTAATGGCATTTTTATGACTAACCTTTTGTATGCCTCTATGTAATAATATAAATAGAGGCATTAGAATTCATATTAAATAGACTTAAAGATTTGGTGAACACTTGGAAGAATAAGAAAAGTTCTCATCTCTTGTCTCCCTATTTATATTGCTCTCATCTTCTACATTTCTTGTCTATTTTTTCTTTAGGTTTGTAATACATTACCAACACGATTCTCCAGTTTTTCAAATTAAGTTTCAACTTGACTTTTTCCACCCATGATAAGGAAAGGTAAATGTAAGATATGTAATTTCTCCAAGTTAGTTGCTTACTCGAAAAAGATTAATTATTGAGTTATGAGCCATATACATATTGATTGGATCATCATTATTGGTTACTTTTGTACCTCTTTATTTTTCGTTATCTAAACATTTACTTGTTGAGTTATTAATATATTATTTGTACTAACAAAGTTTCTTTTGTGCTTGTGTTTAAAATGGTTAGTAAATTATGTTAATCTTCATAACAATATGGAGAAGGACTGTTAAAAGGTATTAATTTATTTTAACTTGAGACTTCTATATGATCCCAACATGTTGTTCTAATTAATTAATTTTATTTATTTATTTTCTGTTTTAAGTCAAATTCAAATTATATTTATGATATTCGATATTTATTTTTTGGTAATGTATTTTACTTATTACTATATTGATTGAGGGTAAAATGGTGAATTCAAGTTTCACCGCACCAAGTGGGTTAGACATCGACTTAAAGTCTCAGTACATTATGATAATAATATGTTGGGTTCAAGTCCCATTAATTTATGGGCTAAGGTTTCTTTATATGGATAAGATGTTGAGTTTAAGTCCTAAGGCGTTATAGTGATGATATGATGATGATTAAGGCAAAATAATATTCTTTTGACTAAATGTCATGAAATTTGTCCAATTAATTTGCTCAATTCTCTTATGTGAATGTGGTAGCAATGCATATATGTCAGAAAAGTGACAAGTGATTGAATGTATGAATATGAGTGTGGTAAAATGTTAATGGTCATCATTGTGGTAATTAAAAGGAAGAACAGTATGAGTTCTTAAGATGGTCTTCAAATGTGAAAGTAGTTTTGTTCATTAAAATGGTATGAAAGGTTATTGGACACATTGTTTCCTAAGATGGTCCTTAAAACGTGAAGGTAATTTTTGTCCATCAAAGTGGTATGAAAAGATATTGGGCCCATTGTTGTTGGTGCAACCCAATTTGAAAAGTTTTGTAAATCCTCCATCAAAATAAAGGAATAGAAAGTGGTAGTTCACTTGACCTTTCAAGGTGATGTCGAGGTGGGTCATATAAATATGTCAAATATTAGTGTATGACAATGAGTTTCTAATCAAAATTTATGGAGCATGTACAAATTATAGTCTATTTCTTGAAAAAAATGTGACTTCTGTTCGTATAGATAAGAACATGTTCATGTATGGTTGAATTAATGTAACATCTCACCTATATGGGAGGTTTGAGATTAAAAAAAATACTTTGACATAAATGATCATTTGGTCATATATTTTGAGTACTACACAAATATTGAGGTATGTTTTATTATGAACTATTGAAGGACAAAAGAAAGAAATAATTCTTTCCTATAAGAGTGCGGTCATGACACAAAATAAATACTATTGTAACACAGATTTGTCATTGGTTGTCAAGAAATAAGTCTTGCATGCAATAATTTTAACCATGACAATAATAATAATTTTCTCCTTGAATGAGATGGTTATCATAAGAATGGTATTGTGAAATTTGTGGTAGACACAAAATAAATTGAGAGTTTCAAAAGGGCTAATTTGTTAATTACTATCCATGGGAATAAAATTGTTCATAGTATTGGGGTTGTAGTAAGTCTCAAAAAAAAAAAACTTTTTAAGTTTCAAATGAATTGAAAAGAAAAAATTATTATATTGAGACTATAAATTATAGGAAGATTTAATATCTTCAAATTACTACAATCGAAGTAGGTATAAATATTTATGTAAAAGATTAGCCATTTTTTTCTTCTTATTTATTGTATACAATTATGGGTATGATGATGAAATGCAAAAGTAAACTAGAAGTTTACTAGAAAAAATATCAGTTGACATAATTGGTTGGTCATTCCGATTCAAATATGATGCAAAATAAATCGAGAATTCATGTGGCTATATGTTGAAGAAATAAAAGATTCTTCAAGAATTCTCTTTCGTTGCTTGTTATCATGATAAAATGATTATTGTTCCAGCTAAGGTTGAGATTAGATCCCCTGAAGTTATTTGGAACGCATAAAAAAGTTTATAGAAGTCTGTTCACCTGCCATGTGGATAGCTTACTATTATGATTTAATAGATGCATCTATGGTATAGTCACATGTGCATTTCTATCAACTTACAAACTGATTTTGTAAGGTTGTTTGCTTGAATTATTAAATTAAGAGCACAATTCCAATTTATAAAAGTAGGTTGATAATGCTCATTGGTTTAGCAGAAATTGTATGTCTCCAATTATAGCTAGACCATTGATTATGAGAACAAAACTCTCAAATAAAATTTGGTATGAAATGAGTATATTTAACATGTATGCATCAATCCAAAAAGGTTCTCCCATACAATTGGTTCAGGGTAGGAATCAAATAATTTTCATCTAAAAATTTGATGTGTACACATATGATTCAATTGCCCCACCACGCACAAAGATGGATCCCTAAATGAGGTTATGAGTAAATGTTAGATTTCCTAACATTAGGGAGATATATGATTAGCAGCTGAAAATTATGTGTGAGGTGAATTATCTAAATCCTCATTAAAAAAAATGTGAACTTGAAGTTCAAGAGATATTTCATTTGCAAAATATTGATAACGATTTGCCAGATGTATTTGTTGACCCAATATTTAATTAAGTTGTAAATGCTCCAATAAATGATCCTTGAAGGACATATTATATGATACATTAAAAGCATGATAGACCAATTGATTCCAAATGTAAGACCCCTTAAGGAAGGAGATGGACAAATTGTCAAAATGATCATGATAATGAGGCAAGTGCTTTAAAAGATCATATGACATAATACTTCATAAAACATTGAGAAAGGTTCATGTATCTGAAAAATGATGAAATGAAGAGATCTCGATAGTTATGTCATATTGGAATCGATATCAAAATGACATTTGACTGTATCTTTGATATAATGTGGCACTCAACATTACAAATGGTAATGAGGATCTTGAATTTAAATCTGCCAAATAATATGGACAGATAAATAATTGACCAATAAAATACACAATTCAAGTATATTTTATTTCACTTGAAAAGTGATGTTTTGGACTTACCGTCCATAGATTAAGAATGTCATTAAGGTACAAATGAATTATTATGACTTAAGTATAACTGTAAGATTTAAAGTACAAATTGTTCCTTTGGGCATAAAGGTTTTTGACAAAAATCCTGACATTATTGTATAAAGATATATTTTCTTGTGGTGGATGCAATAAGATTTTTTTCAAACTTGCAATAGATGAAATACTTGAATACATACACTAAAATTGTTGTGAATGTTCAATGAAAATCTTTGAAGGATTTAAAAGGTTTTAAAGTGATTCCATTGAATAGTACACCAATGAGATCGCTTAACATAAAGAAAGATCCATTTCTATCTTATGAAAATAAGTTACTATGTGTTAGTGAAATTGATGCACTTATTTTTCCTGTTATTACTATCCATGAGATAATATTTTTATTAATGTGCAAGGAAGAGATAATTCACTTGGAGATATTTGATTGGAATTAAATTGGTATAAATTTAATATTTCTAACCAATACTATCAAGGGTCTATTGGTTATATAAATGCAAGGTATTACATGAAGTCCTTTCTTCAAACAATCTATTTGCATATGAGGGTACTGCCATATTATCAAATTTACAAGGAAGTTAATTATTGATACATATTCAAGTCTAACCAAGATAGTAGCAACTTATAAAACAAGCGGAGATGTATATTTTTCTTTGAGGAGAAGGTTTCAATAATATACGAAGACAGTGTTGCTTGGGTAACTCAAATGAAAGAAGAACATATTGAAGGAAACAAAATAAGCATATTTTGCCTTTTTCCAAGTACGATCTTCAACAAAATTTAAACAAGATTGATATGTGTTATCTCTGAAATGTTAAGTGATGTTTTCATCAGGGGGAGTAAATATGTGCTACACTTTATTTTCCTTGGCTAAGGTTTTGTTCGAATAGATTTTCTAGGTAAGGTTTTTAATGAAACAACAACCAACGTGTATTACTAGATATATATACTCTTTTTCCTTCACTAGAAAATTTTTCCCACGGAGTTTTTCCTAGTAAGATTTTAATGAGGAATATTATCGGACATCCAAGGGGGGGGGGGGGGTGTTGTAAATATATTTATGTAATTACACCATAATGTATAGTAACTCCAACTCCTCCATAACCTTCCCCCTTGGTATTCCTCCATAACTTACATGGTTAGTGTCTCCATAGCTTTCATGGTTAATGTCATGTTTTTGACTAACCTTTTGTATGCCTCTATGTAATACAAAATTAGAGGCATTAGAATTCTTATTGGATAGACTTGAAGATTTGATGAACACTTGAATACTTGGAAGAATAAGAAAAGTTCTCGTCTCTTATCTCCCTATTTCTATTGCTCTCATCTTATATATTTCTTGTCGTATTTTGCTTTAATTTTACAACACAATTAGAATATTGTATTTATTTTTATTGGATTTGTAACAAACAACACTCTCTAAATAATTGTAAGCTAATTTATTTAAATAAATTTACTAATACAAATATAAAAACATAAAATCGAGAAAATAAAAAAGAAATTGAATGATTTGACAGACATTTTATCTTTATATAGACTTATCTCATGATATTAAATCATGTGTATTACTAATACCTCCCAATGGAAGGTGTAAGTAATACATCCTATAATACCATGTAGGGTAGGGGTGGCAAATGGGTGGTTTGTAGCGGATTCAAATGGATTGAATATGAATTGAGTTAAAATGGATTGAATCACAATCCACCCATATAAAATATGGGTAAATATGGATTTGGTCAAATATGATTTGGGTAAAATGATTGTAACCCACTTTAATCTCCTAAAGCCAAAAAATATTAAATCAAAGCTAAGTTGTTAATACCTCAACCCCTACCATCCCACCCTACCCCTACCTGTCATGACCCGAGCCTACACACCAGGCGTGACACGACGTACAAGACTCCACAAAGCTTCATAGCATTCATAACATAAGACATAGGAAAAAGGGTACGAAATTTAAAACTTTTAAACCATACCATCCAAAACATTATTTAAAATAGCGGAAGTCTAAATATTGTCTCACATGACCATCTAGTACATCTTTAGAATCAAAAACAGTATCGTTGCTCTTTAACATAATTTGGAAATTAAAATGTCATAAAAGGGAACTAAAATGATGACACTCGTCCTCAAACCATAAGGACTCACCAACTAGCCTTGGAGAATAGTCTATCCAAGCCTTGAATCTTAGAAATCACCTTAAGATCCGGAAACTACACTTTGTAGTAAAAATAGAAGAAATATGGGTCATCGCACAAAAATGTGCTAAGTATAATGACCATGTAAAAATCATGCTTTAAAAGGACATTTTAGTTGGAAACCATGCATTCTGCCAATTTTGAGGCATAAGATACAAACATAATCAACATATAAGTCATTACATCACATTAGGACCATTATCTTAAGTAAACCTACGCTATACTTGTGCAATGTAAGAATGACATCCCATACTACCATTCATACTAAGTACCACTTTGAGGCCACCATAGTTGAACTTACCATTCTTCATACTTATCTTTCATCAATACTCATCCATAAGGAACATTCACATTTAGTAAGTCATGACAAGGAAAGTAACTCATAATAACATTTCCAAGTTAAGCATTCATCATTACATTAAGCATTTAAGTAACATTCTCATTAGCTAAGACATTGGAGAATCACACCATAGCCCTCTCAAAGCCTACTCGTGCAATGTATGAATGGCATCCCATACTACCACCCACACTTCATAGAACCTCTTCAGTAACCATAGCACGTATCTCACATGATAGGAATAAGCATTAACTGACATAGACTATGTGATCTTGACATGGAATCCGGTGTCTATCCCACACCGTAAAGGGGTTGGTCTACTTGCCTAAGGTAGGACCGGTAACATTTTAGCTTAGGTGGATCCACTAGCTAATAACCTATGTGGGCACATAGTTATGGGATAAGAAAGATGTTCATTGAAACTCGGCCTAACGTAAGGAGAGCATCCATCTTACCATATCCACTCAGTACTAAGCCTACATTCCCATAGAGTAGTTCATTCACATTAACATTATTGTACTTGAAAGGAATGCCATCGGCCTATCGACCAAATGTGCATTATTACACACATGAAAGGAATGTCATAAGCTTATCGATTCATGATACATTATTAGGCTAACTCATTGAATCCACATGAAAGGAATGCCATTGGCCTATCGATTCAAGATTCATCATTACATTAGTTCATTGACTCATTATGAAAGGAATACCATCGACCTATCGATTCAAGACAAAGCCTCAGAATAGTTCATTAGTCATTTATAAAAGGAATGCCATTGGCCTATCGATTCATGTTCATTAAGTCAAGATACATTAATTACACAATAAAAGGATGCCCTAAGCCTACCAATTCATTGTACAACAATCAACATCACTTTTCAATTACACAAGAAGAGGATGCCCTAAGCCTACCAATTCAAGGTTATAACATTACATTGAAGAAACCCTTAACAATACATCATCATTCACAAGTGTATAATTGAGAATAAACTTTCAATAATAACACAATTGCATTTTAGACATGATCACATTACTTTCATTGGAATCACAAAGCATATACATAAGCATCATGATTATACATCAATCTTCATAAATTGCCCTTCAAGGCCATGAATCACAATTCACCAACACACCTAGAATACTACAATTTAGGCATGAATAATGACATAATTCAATAAGCTCAATCAATTTAGAAATATTATATTCACATACTTCCATAATCAATCAATCCACATCATGAAGTTATAATTTAGTAATTTAGGAAATTCATGGGTTCTTGGGGGATTTTCATCTTAAATCAATAATTAAACATCAATTCAATCATAATCCGTCATAAATCAACCTTTGAAAACTTTTGAGGAAGGAACCCATGACTTAGATTTAAACCCTAATTTTTGAGGAACTTGAAAACTTTGAAATCTAGGTTTGAAGGGACTCTATGGGTGAAAGCTACCCATAGATGAAAAGTCACCATGCCTTAATGGATTTTTCCCCTAAATTTTGATAAGTAAGACCTTGGTTTTTCAAGCCCTAGCCTCCACTTCTTCTTGTTCTTTAATGGAGGTTTTTAAAGAGAGAAATATCGTGAGAGAGATAAACTTTTGGTTTGATTTGGGTCTTTAGGAATAATGATGTAAATTGGGTGTTTAAAGACTTAAAATCATATATATATATATATGTGTGTGTGTGTGTGTGTGTGTGTGTGAAATAAAACAATTAAAATCGACCCTATAAAATAACTAATTAATTAGAAAACTACCAATTGACCCTCGACTAGGCAGCCCACTCCTAGGCACCACGAGAGGACCTCACGAGTCGTGTTCAAGACCACGAGCCGTGGTCTTGCCCGTGGTCCTTGGGCAGTGGCTAAGGCTTGGGTCTTGGCCTCCACAAGCCTAAGGGGTCTTCACGAGCCCCTTGACGGATCGTCAAGGGCACCACGGCCCGTGGCCCCTTGACTAGTAGCTCCTCGAACTTGGCACATCTCCCATGAGGCTAAGGCAACCCCACGAGCCTTCCCACGGTTCATGGTCATGACCACAAGTCGTGAAGTGGATCGTGAAGGGGAGCCTTGGCTTGGGTACTTTTGGGGACACACTGCCTCACCAACCACGGGTGGCACCACGACTCGTGGAGGCCACCACAGGTAGTGAAGACCCTCGTGGTAATGGTAGGCAGTGGCTAGGTTAGTTTTAGGCAGCCTTGACCCCCTAGCCATGGCCTTCACCCAAAATCCTTGACCCTTGCCCTTAACCCTTGACGTTAACCCTCACGTTTAGGCTTTAGTTAAACCTACTAATTTTTGAGGTGTTACATTATCTCCCCCTTGGGAACATTAATCCTCGAATGACACTTTAGACACGTTAAGAAATTATAGACTCAAGACTAGCAGCCGATCATGCATGACACATCAATATAATGCACAAATCATAGGAGGAAACATCAACTCCATTTCAATATACTCAATGCAACACAAGAAGGAACTACATCTAAAAACTATTATACATGAAAACTTCAACATTTCTCATTTCATTGGAGGAATTACCTTCTCCAACTCAAATCATGCTCATCATAACATCATTAAGCCAATTATGCAATTATTTTCTAAAGCACATTTAAGCATGTTCAACAATTCAACTCATGAAACATTTAGGCAACTCATACTAAATGCACATCAACATGAGGAACATAATAAAAACTCATTTTCTCATTAATCATGAATTCATCAAGAACATTCATAACATAAGGAGATCATGGAAACACATACGTCACACATGACTCCAAAACATGAAATAAGCCATAAGGAACTTTTGGTCTCAAGCTTGAATAGGAATAGAAGAAAGTGATAAGGATATCGAAACTCTCAACAACCTTACTATCCAAACATACCATATCCCCCTTGGGAGTAAACCCATATTAAGGCTAACATGAAAATAACATAAGGACCTCAATAAAACATTCACAACTTTAAGAAACTATCAACATACCGGTGCCTTCATCCGAAGGGGCTCCTTTTTCCTCTCTAGCCCGAAGTGCATAGAAATGACTATTCTTTGGAGCATTAGGATCCGGGCCATTAAGAGAAGCTTGTTTGGCGTCTCTTCCTTTGACCGTGAGTGTAGGGCAATTTTTCACTTGATGATCATTCTTTCCACAACCATAGCAACCATCCGTACTGGCTAGGCACTTCCCATGTTGTTTCTTTCCACAATTGGTGCAAATAGGTTTAGGAAATGCAGACCCACTACCTTTCTCCTGGTTAACCCTAGGAGTTCTTGAAGAATCTTGGTTTGGAGCTCTTTTTTTGAACCTTGGTTGACCTTGCTCATTAGATCTAACTCTCTTCATCTCCCTATTCTTTCTCTTAAGTTTTGACTCCTCAATTTGTTGAGAATACACCATAAGCCTGGAGATATTCATGTCATCATGGAGCATTGTTGTACGACATTCTTCCTCAACTAAGTCGGACACACCTATAACAAATCTATTCATCTCATCCCTCGGGTTTGATACCAAAGATGGAGCATAATTAGACAATAGGGTAAATTTCAAAGAATACTCTTGAACATTCATGTTACCTTGCCTAAGGTTGATAAATTCTTCCACTTTAACTTCCCTCTTCTCATGGGGAAAGAACCTATCAAGGAATGCTTTCTTGAACACTTACCAATCTATAGGACCTGCTCCTACCAGCCTATTACTCTTCCATTGAGTGAACAAAACTTGGGCAACATCCTTCAATTTATAAGCGGCTAGTTCCGCTTTCTCTATAGAAGTCACCTCCATAGCATTAACTACCTTATGCACCTCATCCATAAACTTTTGGGGATCCTCTGCCACCTTGGAACCAAGAAACACCGGAGGGTTCATCCTTACAAAGTCCCTCAACCTAGAAGTCATAGTGCTTACATTAGGGTTCACATATGTCTCAACACCCCTATTGGCTTGGGCTATCATAGCTTAGGCTTGAGTAGTTATGGCTTGAGCCATCATTATAAGAGCCGACCTAACTTCCTCATTGGACATGGCCGGAGGATCAATAGGAACTTGGTTGCCTTGAGGAACTTGAGGACCTTGGGGAGGAACTTCCTCATTCACAATCTTCTCTTCTATACTTCTTGTGTTCACCCCTCTTGTATTCATATCCTATAAACACAAGAGAAGGGTTAGGAAAAGTACATTCATAGAGTTAAAACTCTAAGGCACGACTTAAAGAGCATAGAAAGAAGTGAAGTTTCCTAACATCTTATAGTCTCTCATTCATAAATGTGACGCTCTTCACACTCATGAACAAGACTCTACTAGATGTGGCTTTTCAGAAATAAATCCTAAAAACCATCCCAACATCTTGTGCTCTGATACCATATTTGTCACGACCCGAGCCTACACCCTGGACCTGACACGACGTACAAGACTCCAAAAGGCCTCATACAAGCCTCATAGCATTAATAACATAAGACATATGAAAATGGTACGAAATTTAAAACTTTTAAACCATTCCATCCAAAACTTTATTTAAAACAACGAAAGTCTAAATATTGTCTCACATGGCCATCTAGAACATCTTTAGAATAAAAAAATAGAGTCGCAGCCCTTTAACATAAGCCAAAATTTAAAATGACATAAAAGGGAACTGAAATGACGACACTCGTCCTCGAATCGTGAGGACTCACCAACTAGCCTTGGAGAATAGTCTATCCAAGCTTTGAACCTTAGAAATCACCTTAAGATCCAGAACCTACACTTTGTAGTAAAAATAGAAGAAATATGGGTTAGCACACAAAAATGTACTAAGAATGATGACCATACAAAAATCATGCTTTAAAAAGACATTTTGGTTGGAAACCAAGCATTATGCCAATTTTGAGAAACATCATGAACTTTAGTATAAGAGGCATAAGATACAAACATAACCAACATATAAGCCATTACATCACATTAGAACCATCATCTTAAGCAACCCTAAGTTATACTTGTACAATGTAAGAATGGAATCCCATACTACCATTCATACTAAGTACCACTTTGAGGCCACCATAGATTATCTTACCATTCTTTATACTTATCTTTCATCAATACTCATCCATGAGGAACATTCACATTTAGTAAGTCATGACAAGGAAAGTAACTCATAATAACATTTCCAAGTTAAGCATTCATCATTACATTAAGCATTTAAGTCAACATTCTCATTAGCTTCATTAAGAGCACAATCATTCATTAGACATTAAGACATTTGAGAATCACACCATAGCCCTCTCAAAGACTACTCGTACAATGTATGAATGGCATCCCATAATACCACCCACACTTCATAGAACCTCTTCAGTAACAACAACACGTATCTCACATGATGGGAATAAGTATTAACCAACATAGACCATGTGAGCTTGACATGGAATCCGGTGTCTATCCCACACCGTAAAGGGGTTGGTCTACTTGCCTAAGGTAGGACCGGTAACATTTTAGCTTGGGTGGATCCACTAGCTAATAACCTATGTGGGCACATAGTTATGGGATAAGAAAGATGTTCATTGAAACCCGACCTAATGTAGGGAGAGATTCCATCTTACCATATCCACTCGGTACTAAGCCTACATTCCCATAGAGTAGTTCATTCACATTAACATTATTGTACTTGAAAGGAATGCCATCGGCCTATCGGCCCAAGGTACATTATTACACACATGAAAGGAATGTCATAAGCCTATTGATTCATGATACATTATTAAGATAGCTCATTGAATCCATATGAAAGGAATGCCATTGGCTTATCGATTCAAGATTCATCATTACATTAGTTCATTGACTCATTATGAAAGGAATACCATTGGCCTATCAATTCAAGACAAAGCCTTAAAATACTTCATTAGTCATTTATGAAAGGATTGCCATTGGCCTATTGATTCATGTTCATTAAGTCAAGATACATTAATTACACAAGAAGAGGATGCCCTAAGCCTACCAATTCAATGCACAACAATCAATATCACTTTCAATTACACAAGTAGAGGATGCCTTAAGCCTACCAATTCAAGGTTATAACATTACATTGTAGAAATCCTTCACAATACATCATCATTCACAAGTGTATCATTGAGAATAACCTTTCAATAATAACACAATTGCATTTAAGACATGATCACATTACTTTCATTGGAATCACAAAGCATATACATAAGCATCATGACTATACATCAATCTTCATAAATTGCCCTTCAAGGCCATGAATCACAATTCACCAACACACCTAGAATACTACAATTTAGGCATGAATAATGACATAATTCAATAAGCTCAATCAATTTAGACATATAAAATATTCACATATTTCCATAATCAATCAACCCACATCATGAAGTCACAATTAGTAATTTAGGAAATTCATGGGTTCTTGTGGGATTTTCATCATAAATCAACAATTAAATATTAATTAAATCATAATCCGTCATAAATCAACCTTTGAAAACGTTTGAGGAAGGACTCATAACTTAGAGTGAAACCCTAACTTTTGGGGAACTTGAAAACTTTGAAATCTAGTTTTGAAGGGACTCTATGGGTGAAAGCTACCCATAGATGAAAATTCACCATACCCTAATAGATTTTTCCCCTAAATTGAGAAGGAAGACCTTGGTTCTTCAATGGAGGTTTTTAGAGAGAGAAATATTGTGAGGGAGAAGAACTTTTGGTTTGATTTGGTCTTTGGGAATAATGAAGTAAATGGGATGTTTAAAGACTTAAAATCATTTCTATATGTGACATAAAACAATTAAAATCAATCCCATAAAATAACTAATAAATTAGGAAATTACCAATTGACCCTCGACTAGGCAACCCACTCCCAGGCACCACGAGAGGACCTCACGAGTCGTGGTCAATACCACGAGCCATGGTCCTGCCCGTGGTCCTTGGGCAGTGTCTAAGGCTTGGGGTCTTGGCCTCCACAAGCCTAAAGGGTCTTCACGAGCCCCTTCATGATCCGTCAATGGCACCACGGCCCGTGGTGGTGCCCGTGGTCCTTTGACCAGTAGCTCCTCCAACTTAGAACATCTCTCATAAGGCTAAGGCAACCCCACGAGCCTTCCCAAGGTTCATGGTCATGACCACGAGCCGTGAAGTGGCTCGTGAAGGGGAACCTTGGCTTGGGTACTTTTGGGGGCACACTACCTCACCAACCACGGGTGGCACCACAGCTCGTGGTGGTCACCATGAGTCGTGAAGACCCTCGTGGTCATGGTAGGCAGTGGTTAGGTGAGTTTTACGCTGCCTTGGCCCCATAGCCATGGCCTTCACCCAAAACCCTTGACCCTTGCCCTTAACCCTTGACGTTAACCCACACGTTTAGGCTCTAGTTAAACCTACTAATTTCTGAGGTGTTACACTACCACCCCCACCACCTACCCCCACCCCCCAAAAAAAATTAAAAGGACTTTTTTTTTTTTTTGAATATTTTTCTGACAAAAACGAATTGGCAACCCCTATCCCCACCCCGCCACCCCCACCAGCCCCACCCCCAATTTTTTTTAAAAAAAAACTTTTTTTTGGAAAAATAAAAATTTTAATTTTTTTTGCCAACTCTACCCCGCACCCCCATCTCGCCCACCCAAAAAATAAAAAATAAAAGACTTTTTTTAAAAAAAAAAATTGGCAACCCCTACCCCCACCCCCGAGCGACCCCCCTCCCCCCCCACCTTCCACCTAATCTACCCCTAATATTTTTTTTTTCAAAAAAAAATTACCCTCCGCAACTCCTCCCCCGCCCCACCCCACCCTCCACCCAACCTACCCTTAATATTTTTTTGTTTTTCGAAAAAAAATTATGTTTTTCAAAAAAAAAAAAAAATTCCCCTCAGCCCCTCCCTTTTCAGCCCCACCCACCCTCCAATTTTTTTTAAAAAAAAATAAATTAATATTTTTGAAAATTAAAAATTAATATTATAATTTTTAATATTTAGCACATTTTAGAATTTTTGAGTAGAAGTGAGAAGTGAGTGATCTATTATGGGTCTATATGGATACCCATTGACCATATTTGTAGGAGCTAGTAAAATAGCTTGAATCCCATATTTATCCAATTAAAATATGAGTGATCCAAGTCATTAAATATGGGTTAAATGGACTCATTTCATTAATATGAGCTGAAATTGTCACCCCTAATGTAGGATTTATCACTAATCCATACATAGACCCAAATTCCTACCAAACATAGTTCTAAATAATACCATACATAATACCTAAACTATTTCTTCTAATATACCCTACCAAACGATCATCTACTATATCAGTAAACAGACACCATAAACGAATATATGATCGATTAAAATTTTTATTATAATTGAAAAAATAATTATTCTATAATAAATACTATATCTAAACATATGGTTAATATCATATATCCTAATAATATCATATACTTTAGGACTCCTTAATTTTAAAGATTATAAAAATGATTAATGAATAATTTGAGGAAATAAGTGAAAAGATGGTTTTGTCTATGGTAGTGTGCAAAAAATTCAAACAACATTTGTTTCATGCTTTTAATATAGTAAGATATAAATTATAGATATATATTAAACTCTCTTTTTTAAAGGAGAAAAAAAATGATGCACTGGATAAACCTCAGAATCACAAGATGCAAGTTTGACGGATAATTTGTTATGGATTTAGATCCAATTAAAAACAGATGGTAAGTTCCTAGCTAATGAAATGCTAAAGCTTTTACACCATAGACAGTTTTTAGAAAATGCACATTGTGATGGCGGATGGAAATATGAAGAATTTATGTAATGATATGGTAATTAACATACGTTTGCGAATTGCACTGAAATCTCTTACGATTCAAATGCATTTCCAAATTTTGTACGATCTCATACAATCATCTGTCTTCATTAATCTTCATAGCAACCGCACCATCATAAAAGATGAACTAATTCTCTTGAAACGTTCCATTAAAGTAGCACCAAGAGAATATAAAAATGTCTTGTCTTTCCTTTCCAGTCATGATGATAATATTAATGATATTAAGCCTGCTTATCCAGATCTATATATACCGCGTTTAACTTCCAGGTATGGTCATCTTTGTTATGAAACTGTTGGTCCGTGCAATGGTTTGATTGCTTTAACAGATTTCGATGCCATTGTCCTATTTAATCCTGCCACAAGAAATTACAGGGCACTTCCACCCAGCCCTTTTACTTGTCGAGCACGTTTTCATCGTTCCATGAATGGTGGTCTTGGATTTGGCTATGTCTGGATAGCTAATGACTACAAGTTTGTTAAGATTTCAGAAATTTTCGGGGATCCTCCGCAATGGCATCCGAACGAGGACAGGGAGAATACAGTTGAAATTTATGATTTAAACATAGGTTCATGGGGAGTATTCAATTATGATTGTGAAGAGTTCCCCAATATTCATTGGTTCCCCTGTTTCGAGATAGTTTATAAAGGAGCCTATCATTGGTGTGCATATGCTGAAACAAAGATAATTCTCTGTTTCGATACGACTAGTGAAATTTTTCGCGCTATTAAGATGCCACATACTTGTCATTCCTATGATGCAAAACGTTATAGTCTTGTAGTTCTTAATGAGTCCTTAACATTGATTTGTTATGCTGGTAAACAGACAGAGCCTGATCCAATAGAGATTTGACAGACATTTGGATGATGAAAGAGTACGGTGTATATGAATCTTGGATTAAGAAATACACAATTAAACCTCTTTATATTGAAGCCCCATTAGTACTTTTGAAGGATCATTTGTTGCTTCTTCAAAGCACTAGTGGACTTGTTATGTCCAATGATCTCACTTCAGATAAATTGGAGGAAGTCAATTTATTTAGTAGCGCTCATAGTTTTAGAATGATCATTTACAAGGAATGCTTGACTCCAGTTCCAAAAGTGGAAGAGACAGTAGAACACAACTCCATGATCAGGGGCGAAATTATGTATCAATTTTGGGTCACCCGAACCCGTGGTCATCCGACTAAATTCAATATATTATAATTATTAAAGAATATATTAAATTAAAACTTGTTGAACCTGTTCTCAAGATGGCTGGATGGTTCACTAGTATGACTGCAAGATTTCAACACAAAGGTCGCAGGTTCGATCCCAGGCAGCCCCAATTTGCTTCAATTTATTTTTATTAACTAAAAACATGTTTTTCATTAAAAAATAAAAAAAAAATAAAAAAAAAAACTAAATTCTGAAAGTTTTGTGGTAATGTAATTTTTATGTATTGCTCGCTTAGTTATTGTTATTATAAATTTTTTGATCTTATCTTTAAAGCAATGGTGCACCCATTTTCTTGAAATCCTGAATTCGCCTCTATCCATGATATTGGAAAGGTATATCTCTTCAACTTTAACTTGATGAATTAGCACCTAATTTTCAACATAGTTGTGTTCTTGAAGATTCTACCACTTTTTTCTCTCGTGTCAGGTAACCTGTCTCTATTTTTTCAGTTATCACCTGGATTTATCCTAAATCCCACTTTACCCCCTTAGAGCTTATTTGCATTACTACTAAAAACGGTTTATTTTTAGAAATACTTTTTTAAAATAGGTTTTAGAAAAGTT
This sequence comes from Solanum pinnatisectum, assembly GCA_035578085.1. Classification (NCBI taxonomy): domain Eukaryota; kingdom Viridiplantae; phylum Streptophyta; class Magnoliopsida; order Solanales; family Solanaceae; genus Solanum; species Solanum pinnatisectum. Next base: position 1,629,421 of record JAWPEI010000015.1, read on the forward strand.
CTTTTGAAAAAAATATTAATTTGTGTTTGGCTAATTCATTTGAAAAGTGTTTTTCATAATCAAATTGCGTCATCAAATTGCCTTTGACTGATCTATATTAAAAATTGTTTTTGAGAGTAAAAAAATTTGAAGTTTGTTTTTAAAAAATATTTTCAATTTCAACAATTATTTTCTACTATCTAGTAAAAATAAAAGATATTTTCTCAAAAATATTTTTAATTCATAAAGTAAACACTAAAAAATATTTTCTACTCACCAAACAAATATAAGACAATAAGTCAAAAATCTACTTGTTTTCCAAAAAAAAAAAAACATTTTCCTCCGCATCAAACACACCCTTAATGTGGAATGACACTAGTTGAGCTTAGTTTTTCTACCTTCAATCGAAAAGTCATTTTTTTTTATTTTCAGGAAAAAAATTCCTAGAAAAAATATTTTACCAATAAAACATAAAAAAGTTGAAAAGTATTTTCTGAAAAATATTCTCCTCTTACTAAAATCAAAACCTTTTATATACAATTCCTCTTATTTTGTGTAAATTATTGTCGTACTGTTTCCAGTATCTATCTGCTATTTTTTTTATCTATCAAGACACAATATGAAAAAGGTAGTTAAACTGCCGCAAGGAAGCAAACCTTTCCTTGGATAATTGTGCAATGCTATGTCTTGTTTATTTATTTTTTTTACTTTTGTCTAAATGCTATATCTTCTTAATGATATTGCTTCTTATTTGCATAGTTTACGTGCATAATATATAAATTTGCTCTTTTAACTTAATTTCAATGGTTATCTATGTTTTTTTAACTTTGAGTGTGCATAAGTAGACACTTAAACTTGTATAAAATTATTTAAGTAGACACACATGTCCGATATGACGTCTTATGTGGCAATTCACATCCTATATGGCATCCTACTTGTTGAATTTTTATACAAGTTTAAATGTTTATTTGCGCACACTCAAAATTGAAAGACATACATGTCAATTAAAGTCAAGTTAAAGGGTACATGTATGCATTATGTCTAATATAAATGATTCTACTTACACATTTTTGTATGTCTTATGATTCCAGTGGAGAAAATCAGAAGATTGATTTGGTGATCAAGGAATGCAAATGCCATACAGAAGTATTTTAGAAAAAACAACCAAGTCGATTGTTTGCATAATGGAAATTATTAAACATGTTTAATTGGATCATATTTTTCTTTAAGCAGATTTTGACATTTCTTTTTTTTTTTCCTTTTCTTTTTTTGGTTTATTGTGCAAGGATAACCAATTGAAAAAAATAATAATATATGTAGTTCTGACTAGGGCGGACACACTAAAAGTAAAAAAATTCCTTTGATCTTTGATTGGCTTCTCTAAGGTAACCCATGGAATTCTTTCAATTATATTGTTGTAGGATTGTGATTCAGATCTTGATTGACGTATAACAAGATGTATAAACAAGCAAAACAATGGGTATATACGAAATCAATGCGAGTTGCTCTTTACCTATGCTGCAAAGTCGCCATCGATTTTTATTTTTTCCACCAAATGTTCTGTCTGGACACTGGTCAGCCACCTCATGTGACTAGCTAGAATAACATTTATGAATTTCCACCTCTCCTACAACAAAAAAAAAGCCCTTAAGTTCTAACTTTCATGTTCTAAAACCTAATTTACCTACCATTCCTATTTGATTTGCCTAACGAAAATACTGATAAAGAAATAATTATTGATCAATATGTGAATATTGTTATAACACTTCGATCTTAGAAAGAGCTACTTGTAGAAAGAACTAAATTGGAATGTGCCAATTTGAGATTTGTCCAAGTTATATTGAAGTTGTGAGTTTTGGGTCAACTTCAAATGATCATAACTTTCAGTACAAGATGAGTTAGGTGGATCATAAGATGTCAAATAAAAGGTCTTTGATCCTCTTTCCAACACCACCGAGTTTGCTAAATTCCAAGTTCGGATGAGGAAGATATGCCCGTTTAAGTTCAACTTGTCCAATTAAGGAAATTTACACAAATTAATGAGGGGTATTTTGGTCTTTTCATTACCCCATCAGCTTTAAACGTTTTAGTAATATTTTAGAGGTTTAAACTGATTTGGGTTAGTTTTCACAATTCTAAAATATGCTTAGGGTTTTAGAGAGAAGTTCAAGAGGAGAAAGAAAGGAAACGATTCAAGCACTCAAGGGTTTCTTGCAATCTTCGAGAGGTCAAGACGGCGATGGATAGGATACTTGGCACATCGCCAACCTAGTCGGCGATGCTCGACTAATACCGTTGATCGATCCAAAAGCTGAAAATCTGGAAGAGTATAAATGCAATTTTTAAAAGATTTTTAAGGAGTTCTTCCAGAGTTCTTCCAGTTTCGAAAGTTGAGATACATTCTAACTCTAGGTTTTGATCCAAAGACTTTTCTTAGTAGCTTTTTAGTAGAGTTTCGAATTGGGTTTTGATTTTAATTTGATTCCAAGCATTGTGAAGACTTGAATTTTCTTACCTAGCTGATGGGGAATCTAGTTGGTAATATTTTTTGCTTTCTATAATGTGTGGGTAAAACCCCCATTTTTTGGGGGTGTGATCATGTAATTAATTGTCTCAATTAGCTTATGGATGTTATTGTTTACTGATTTAAATGTTGATTTGAAGTGGGTTTGATTGATGGTTGTGTATTAACCCATGAATTGTAGTTGCAAATGCAATTCTAACTTAGTATTCTAGCCTTTCTTGAGAAAAAGGTTCTAGAATTACTATATTGTAGTGATTGAGTTATCGTTGATTCAGCTCGAGAGAATGAATCTGAATTCAATCCTACCAATCTAGCTCGAGACAGTAGATTGATTGATGCATTGGGTTGTTTATATTGTTATGTTTGTTGAGGTTTGAGAGAACTCGCATGAATCGTGTTAGTTGATCGAGAGATGGCTATCACATGTAAAGCCTAGTCTACCCACGAAGATTCAGCGTCCTTTAGTAAATTATAATCACCCATATAGCAAAATTAGCCTTTAATCGATCACATCCCCTAAAATTCGTCTCTACTTGATTGCTACCCTGTTTTTGTAGTTGTTAATTGTCACTCTAAACCCCCCCCCCCTCCCACCCATATGACATTTATTGTCAACCCCTTCAATTTACTTTAATAGCTTCGATAATGTTTACTTCTACAAACGACTAGAACGCACCTTTTACTTCATAATTAAATTCCATTATGTATCACTCCCTGTGGGATTGACCCCAACTCTTCATTGGGTTTATACTAAATTGTGATCGCCTACACGTAGAATTGGATGAAGTGTAGTTGAGCAATAGCATCCCGAAACTCAGCATTAGTGACCTCTCCTTGGGGTTGCACTTTTGGTACATTGGGAACCCATTGAGCACAGGATCAGCGATCCTCCTAGTAGGACGACCTCGAACATCTTTTCTTGGAGGCATGATCTAAAAGATATGTGCAAGCACGAATTAGAAAGAAACTTTATAGAGTTGAACTCTATCGCATGAAAAGAATATGAAAGAAGTGAGATAGTTCCTAAATGTTGTAACCTCCTAATTATAGACGTGGCTCGCTTCACACTGATAATTAGGACTCTACAGACACAACTTCATAGACACCCTAAGACTCTTGAAAACCTGGCTCTGATACCAAGTTTGTCACGCCCCGAGCCTATACGCTGACCATAGTCGGCACTCGAGAACCATTGCTGGCCCCAAGCGAACCCTTAGCCTCGCTCAACACTCAACGGAAGAGTTACTCAACAACATTTGAACTCAATTGCAACGATTTAACTCAAGTGTCTCAAATAAATAACTCAGAATATATAAGGATATTCAACTAGCCAGAGATAGGCAACTCAAGTCTTTAAAACATTTAACAAAAGGAATGGAAAAGACTCTTCAAAACACTATTATCTATTAAGCCTCTAATGACAATGATGGAAGTCGGGATGAGACCCACGACATCATCCTTAAACATTATTCTACTAAACATATTATGAATTGTGATCACCAAAGCATGAATAGCTACTAGAGTTGTAGGAACCATGAGTAATTAACAAAGTAGAACTAATAATTAAGTAATTCTTGAATAGTGTTTATGCATGCATTGTTGATCTCTTCATTTTGAATGCTTTTTAATGGTGCACAACGTTACAACTTGTCTTATTCCTACTTGCCCAACCAAGGAAGTAACAAATAGGAAAAGAGATTAAACAACGAAGATTTAGCGTTGATAATCCGCTATCTAATAGCCTAACCTAAATATTCAAGGGATAATATGGGGTCAAGGGTATGAATTAGTAAAGCATACACATGTAGACCGACCAAGTTGCATGGTGAAATTCTCTACTAAGACGACCAATCACTTAGGAGATACTTAACTTACCAACTATGCATATCAAACACTAGATAATGGTTACTATTATGAGGTTTACTGCATTAAGACCTTGTGGGGAACACATATGCCCTAGTTTCATCATATATTCATGTTACAAAACTTGAATCTTATTTACTTGGTTACTTGTTACTTTAATTAATCAATAAATATTTTGTGTTACAAAACCCTCTTTTATGGAGATAATCGACTAAAAGTACAATCAATAGTAAATTGGCCTAAGTCTAGCTCATATTTCTCGTGGGATCAACCCTAACCTCTATTAGGTTCTTTATTTGACAACGACCACTTATACTTCGTTAGAAAAGTGTAATTTGGGTGTCACTTGTTCAAGTAGTGGCTTGACTAGTGCAACTTGGTGGATCAGTGTTTTAAAGGTTGAAAGTTATTTGGTCTAATAAAAGGTACAAAACTAGATGTAACATTATCCTTGAAAGACTAGATAGGTGCCTTGTCAACAACTACTGGATCTTGAAGTACCCATATCTCCACACCCACCTACCTAGGATTAAGTCCACCACTACCCATTACAAGTCGACTTTGGACCCCCACAAACCCCAACCATGCTAAACCTTTCAGATTGGAACTCATGTGGTGTGGGCATCCATCTTTTAAAGGCCAGTACAATCTTATTTTGAGAATACTACGAGCCCGACTGGTGCTATTGACCTTTTTCCAAACTAAAGCCCCCCAATAGAACAGGCTTATTTTTGGAAATATCTTTTGGAAAATGAGGAAGCTCCTTGCTAGATAGATGGAATCTAAAAATTCATCCACTTTTCCATAGATCCTTTCTCTAAAATCTGAAAACTGGGTTTCTTAAGGATAATGACACCATGCTCAAAGTGGTGGAAGACTTTTGGAGAACCAAATCCAGAATGAGTTGGCTGAGTGAGAGAGATGCTAACACCAAATTCTTTCATACTTCCACTATCAATAGAAGAAGGAGAAACAAAATTTGTAGCCTCAAAGATAATTTTGGCAACCTCTTTATCAACCATGAGGACATTGCTAAACACATCCACTCCTACAACTCTAATCTCTTCACCATAAAACAGACCCTTTCCACCCTTCATAACAGCTCTAACACCAATTCCATGCCCCCTCTAAATCATATTGACTACTCCCACCCTTGATGCTCCCCTCAAGGACTCTGAAATCATCACTACCCTAAAATCCTTCAAACCCCTCAAGGCTCTTGGACCTGATAGGCTTCACCCCCGTTCTATCAAAGATTGTGGGACATTGTTGGTAAGAAAACCTCTAACTTCTTCATAGAGGTCTTCTCCACCAACATGATGCTTGATCACATGAACTCCACCCTACTTTGCCTCATTCCCAAGTATCTTAATGCTTCCAACATCTGGAATTTTAGGACCATCGAGCTCTGTAACACTGGCTACAAGCTGGTGACAAAAATTATTGTCAGCAAGATCAAACCTTTGCTCTCCTCCATCCAGGACAACTTCCTCTCCAATAAAAGAGTTGCCAACAATGTTGTTATTGTCCAAGAGTATATCTTCCACTTCAAAAAAATGAGAGGAACAAACTCCAACATTATCCTTAAGATTGAACTTATAAAACTTTTGATAAGCTTGAATGGTATTTCATTAGAGACATCCTCAATGCCTTGAATTTCGCTCCTAACCTCACTGAGACCATCATCATGTCTTATGTAAGACAAGGTCCATATCCAATCTAATAAATGGAGGAAAGACTAACTTATTTAAACCCAATAGGGAATCAGATAAGGAGACTTCATTTCCCCTACCTCTTCATTCATTGCATGGAAAGACGTTCTAGATGTATCTCCCAAGAAATGACTAACAAGAACTGGTACCCCATCAAAATCACTACCTCTGGACCAAAATTTTCTTATCTCTTCTTTGTTGATGACCATACTCTGTTTTTGAGGGCCAACCCCCAAAACTGCACTACCATCACCACGACTCTCAATGAATTTTGCTCCAAATATGGTCAGAGTATCGACTACCTTAAGTCTAAGGTCATTTCTCCTCTAGCTACTCCTAGGAAAATGCTACCTTCTACCCAATATCCTTAACATTCATGCTAGTACCTCTTTCAGGGAATATGTTGGGTTTCCCATCTTCCATAGGAGACCTGTAAATGGTGATTTCTGATTCATCATAGATACCATGAACAACAGACTTGCTGGCTGGAAATCCAAATTTCTGAATATGAGTGGCAGAACTGTCTTTACTAAAGCCTCATTTGGAAGCATCCCCAACCATGTTATGCAACTCACTAACTTTCCTTCAAAGATCCTCATTATAATAGATAGAATTTAGAGGAACTCTATTTGTGGAACTTGTGCTGAGAAGAAAATAACCCACATGTTTAGTTGAGACATCCTTACTTGCAAGAAAAAAATGGAGGTCTTGGCATTCAGAGTGAGATAAAAAAAAAAAACAAGGCCCTCCACACCAACCTCTCTTGGTGGTTATACCATAACCCTACTAGCCTTTGGGGAAATGTGTTGATTAGTAAGTACTCCAGACCTGACCAAAATTGGAGGAAGAGACCAATCTTTAGGATCTGGAAGCGTGTCTTGGAAGGTTGGAATGACTCCACGGAGGGCCATAGGTGGACTGTGTATAATAGAAACAAAATCAACTTCTACAATGACAAGTGGCTCCCTCTCCAAACTCCATTAGGAGTTTGATCCAAGGCTCCCTCCCTCTTGGGGAAGACAACCTCAAAGTCAGTGAGGTCATTTAACAACTAGACTTGGGAAATGGATTCACCTCCCTAAAGACCTAAGGGCCAGTATCCTCGAGCATCCCTCAATCTTCAACAATAACAAGCACGACAAGCTTGTTTGGGACATTTCCAGTAGTGGCACCTTCACCACCAAAAGTGCCTACCACCTTATCTAGAATCAAAGCCACCCTTCAGGAAGTAATAACCTTAATGATTTTGGTATTTGGGGAACACCACTTCTAATAAAATCAAAACCTTTCTGGTTAATGCATCACTGCGGACTCCCACCTCTTATAACCTCTGCATAGTATTTGTCTAAATGTCTGACCACTTGCTTCACTGTGGACACAGCAGAGAAGACATTAACCATCTTATTCACCTACGGTAATGTCAAGGCCGTTTGGGAGATTGTTCAATGCAAAATCCTCTGCTCTGAGGATCAAACCCTC